>JAVJIF010005052.1:0-177498 GCA_038442645.1 Agave tequilana | reverse complement strand
AGTGCCGCCACCTCGACCCATTTGGTGAAGTAGTTGATGGCTACCAGTAGGAACCGCAACTTAGGTTGTGCTCAGGGGAGTGGACCAACTAGGTCTAACCCCCATTGCATGAAGAGCCAAGAACTCTGTAAAGTGTGGAGGTCAGTACTCATTCTATTTGATGCTGGGGCGAATCTCTGGCATTACGAGCACTTTTTCACATAATTCTTGGCATCATCGAATATCTTGGGTCAATAATACCCTTGATTGATGACCTTATGAGTGAGAAAGCGGCCTCCCAAATGATTCTGACAGTCGTCGCCATGATGGATTTTCTGCATCACTCTCTGAGCTTCGTCTGGTCCGAAAAAACCTCAGATAGGGTCGGCATGAAGCTTTAAGTAAGATTCCTTGTATAAGACCTCTCCGAGGAGCATGTATTTGGTGGTCAAGTGCAGGAACCTTTGTGCCTCCGCTCTGTAATGGAGGAGCGTCCCATCCTTCAGATAAGCTGTAACGCCCCGATCCTGGCGGATACGGAGACATTACTGCAACGTATATACGCAAGTCAGAAGTACCTTCACGTATATACGCTAAGCATCAGTACAGGCAAGAATCAGAGTACGGAAGCAAGTGGTGCATTATACATTCCAACACATGAGTACTATTACAAAGTTATCACCAGAGGTGATCCAATATTACATGAATATTACATCACTAAAATGCGCAATTGCGGGAATACATGGAAATGTATAAGTATGAACAGTATAAAGGCACTCACGAGTTTATAAAAAGGAAAACTCGAGAGGCGAACAAGAGGGCCTGGAAGGATAGAGCTACAGATGGTCTGCTGGAGATCCACGCTACCGCTGCGCCACTCTGATCAGCAACTGGGAGAATCCACTCGCTCCAAGCTCTGACATGCTCCAAGCTCCATGACCTGGACATGAGAATCCAGGGGAGTCAAATGATACTCCCCAGGCGAGTGTGATGTGAAAGCCAAGTGGCGAACCAGGATGAGCACAAGTGATTGTGGAATAGAATATAAGTGGAAAGACAGGACATGAACAAGTATAATATCATAAAAACCGGAAATCCGAATAAAGCCGATTATAAGCAAGATTGATTGTGTAAGCTTAAGTCACGGTCCCATGAGACTAGCACCTCGAAGGAATAATCCAAACAAGGAAACCTTCATCTATATACCTTTATCTCATGCCACCGTAATCCAAGCGTATAGAATCAAAGTTGCAAAATAGTCATAACAGGAGCAATAACGGGAGTCATAACAGGAATCATAACAGGAGTCATAACAGGCATAACGGGAGTCCTTTATTATTATTGGGGCCGCCTAAGTTCCAAGCTTCAGTATGTGTCCCATTCCACATACTTCCACTCACAACTTATATAGCCAGTTATTTGGAAACTGATAAAGTTCGATGGATCATGTTCTGGATGGGCCCCGTACATGCCCGGGACAACGGTTCAGGAGTATCCGGTGCTGAGCCGGAACGTACCGCTAGGTACCGGACTTATGGACGCCCGAACAGGAATAGAGTATCGCAGATCCCATAGAAATAGGCCTAGGGCGTGTGCATACTCGGCAGGAATAATCAGGAGTAAGGGTGCCAGTACACCCCACGGAATCCCTGGTGGCCGCCAGGAGATCCCTCAAGTATTTGGCCACGCGTGACTCGATAGGACCACCATGAACATGATTAATCAGGGCCCATCAGTTTCCCCCAAACCAGGTGCAAGTTTGATTATTATAACTTATCAGTATTAACAGATTTACGGGAATAACTGGTCATGACAGGAAATAGCCCTACAGATTCAAGAGGTGGCCCCCACAGATTCAAGAGGTGGCCCCCACCGTGTATGGTGTGGCACTTTGTTCTATGTGGCACTTTGTTCTGAGGGGATGGATTCAAGAGGTGGCCCCCACCGAGTATGGTGTGGCACTTTGCTCTGTGTGGCACTTAGTTCCATTCAGGATAACAAGTCACTGTTCATAATACAGGATAACAGGTCACTGTACATAATACAGGATAACAGGTCAGGATTCCCGTAATTGTGATAATCACAAGTCAAATATAATATAACAGGGTTACATAACAAGCATAACAGGAGGCAGGTAACCAATCATGTCAAGAGGTTGAAATTAGTCTGGTGGCAAGTCATGTCATAACAAGGGGTCTTGCTAAGTAGTAGCATGTCAGGTGGTCAGGTAATATAAACAGGTATTAAATAGTAACATGAATGTAACAGGTATATGATAAAGTAATAGCTGAGCATAACCAAGCGGAGCTGCGGGACCTGACGGTCTCAATCACTGATAGTGAGTGACCGGAGGCTGAAGACCGAGAGACCTGCCCCCCAATCACCTCTCTTTCGAGATAGTGAGTGACCGGAGGCTGAACTGAGAAACCTGTCGGTCCCAATCACTTCTCTTTCGAGATAGTGAGTGACCGGAGGTTGAAGGGTCCGAGAGTACCTGCAATGTTAGTACCACATGAAATAGGAAAGCCAAGAATAAAGCGAGATCACTCGTATAATCAATGAAAATAGGAAGTCAAGAGGATAGCGAGAACATTCGCCTAAATCACCGGAAAGCCGAAAGGTCCAAAATCCACGGAACTCGGAACGCGCCATAATTATGGAAGGAGAGAGTGCGCGGGTTTTGAAAGTGAGACGCGAGGGTTCGCAGACGCGGGAGTTAGCGTCGTGAAAATAACAGACACGGGAATAGTAGACGCGAGGCTTGCGTCGCAAGAATGGCAAACGCGGGAATAGCAGACGCGGGAGTCGCGTTGCAAGAATGGCAAACGCGGGAATAGCAGACGCGGGAGTCGCGTTGCAAGAATGGCAAACGCGGGTATAGCAGACGCTGGGTCCGCGTCGCATAGATGCCACAAACGCGAGGCTCGAGGCCTGTGTTTAAATCAGGGCATGAGAATGCGGACGCGAGGATAAACTCCGCGTCACGCCAACAAGGACAGAACACAGACGCGGGCACTTAGCTTCGCGTCGTGTTGACATGAGAAGGACGCATACGCGAGTATGGCTCCGCGTTGCATCAATACAATAACGCGAAGGCCGCGTTAAGGGATGGCCTAGACGCAGGAGGTAAACTCCGCGTTTTAACCGACAGGGATGGCCCAACTCCAAATCCAAACCATTAAATGGTGGAAGTGGAATACATATCGACCCGACTAAGGGAAGTTCGGCCCCAATCCAAAAGGAGGGTACCGACCCTAAGTCTTGCCAACGGAGAAGAACGCAGACGCGGACGTGGGTTCTGCGTCGCGTTTATCACAAGAAGAACATAGACGCGGGAATGGGCTCCTCGTTGCATTGATCGTTGTCGCCGAATATCACTAAATCGATCACCGGAATAATCGCGAATGATTACCGGAATGATCTTCGGTGATATTACTGACGAAAAGGAGCTCGGCCCCAATCCAAAAGGAGGGCCGGCCCTTGAAGAGATGATGGGGTGGTTAAGGCTTTTGATGAAGTGGTGAAGAGAGATAATGAAATGAAATGGAGAAGGAAGGGTATTTATAGAGGTTTTGAATTTGGGAAGGTGATGCAAATAAACAAAAGAGAGGGGGCTATTTGCAAAGTGGGGAGGTGAGGTGTTTCTCTTGGCCAATCATGGCCTGCCATGGTGAGGGGTGAGGTGGAGATATTTGTGGTGGAGTGTTGGAGAAGCTTTGGAGAAGCTTATGGAGGAAGCTTGGAGAAGCTTAGGGTGGAAGGAAAAGGAAGCTTGTGGTGGAAGCTAAAGGAAAGAAAGAAAATAGGAAAAGGAAAAAAAAATGGAAAGAGAAGATATTCTCTTGGAAGTAAAAGTGGAAATAATTATAGTGGCGGATCCGGGATTCGGTTGCGGATGCGGAAATCTTTTGGGAAAATACCGGAATCGTCCCGAAATCAAGTATCTCGGAACGACCCGAAATAATTATCAAAAATCAAGAATATTATACTAAGAATCATGGTGAAATCCTTTTTAAGAAATACTTTATAGTTTTAAAACTAAAAATCCCGGAACCAGCCAGCTACCGACTCCGGTGGAATTTTCATAAATTCATAAAATCCTCAGAAAAAGTATTTAAGTAAGAAATATGATTCTAAGAGATAATGTCTAAAGACTCTTCGAGAAATTCCAATCAGTTTGTAATTAAAAATCCGGGAATCGGTCAGCGGCACTGGTAGACACCGGTTTTGAAGATTTTCCATTTAATTCAGGAAAATTCCAGAAAATCATATAAAATCTAAAATATTGGAAAATAATATTTAAAACTGAAATCGGTCAAATTTGATTATCAGAAAGACCAATTCAAGTAATACACTAGGATCGGGTCCTCGGTTCAGACTGGGGCTGACTCCGAGACCGGGGATCCGGATCTAAGACAAAACGATCATATAAAGAATTCATAATACAAAATGAATACAGGAAGTAAATCGAAAAATACGATCGAAAAATCTGAATACGCAACTAAGTACGTATTCCGAGAACGGGGTATTACATAAGCAGTTATAGGATCTCTCCATCCCAGCGTGGTATCAAGGCGAAGGACTCCCCAATTAGTTGTTGGCATTCGAGTTGGCAATGTCTCGATGGGGATCTCCCGTCTAACTTAGAACTCTCTGTCCCCAGGTTGGCAAGTGAGCCAGCGTGATTATTTTGGGATCTAGGGACCTATTTGAAGTCGCATCGGGGGATTTTAGACTTCAGTCTGAGGACCAATAGTAGGTACTCCTCCATTCGAGCATCCTTTGTGATATATTCCCCACTGATTTAGTTAACCGCTAGTGAGCACTCGCACTGAACTTCGAGCCCTGTGACCCTGAGTGTGATAGCCATTCGGAGTCTGGCTAGAACTACCTCATACTCAACTTCGTTGTTGAAGGCCGGGTAGCTGAGGGTAAAAGACTGCTCAATAACAAATCCTTCTGGAGTTGTGAGGACAATCTTGATGCCTGCCCTCATGCTGTTTGAAGCTCCTTCCACAGAACCCATCCTTCTAGTATGTCACATTGCACTGTAGCTCTAGGGGTAAAGTCAGCAATAAAGTCCACCAAGACCTGCCCTTTTTTTGTTGTCCTTGGTTCGTATCTGAGACTATAGGTCCTCAGCTCTGATGCCTATTTCCATATCTGTCCCTTTGCTTCTTGATTCTCTATAATGATTCTCAGAGGATGTTCTATGAGGACCGTGATCGGGAAGGTTTATAAGTAGTACTTGAGCTTTCTCAAGATGATGAAGAGAGAGAGCATCAACTTTTTCAGCCTTTGGTATCTGGTCTCGTTCTTCTTCAAGGCTTGAAAGAAAGGCTTGCATTTGTCTGTGGATTGGCTGATGAATCGATTCAGAGCAGCGAGATCCCCTTCAATTTCTGGACCTCTCTCACACATGTGGTCGACTTCATTTAAGATGGCAGATATCTAGTCAGGATCGGCCTTGATGCCCCGTTGAGTGACCAGATACCCTAAAAACTTTCTGATAACAACTCTGAATGTGCACTTCTCGGGGTTAAGTTTCACCTTGTACTTTAACAGAAGGTTGAAAGATTTGTCTAAATGTTGGAGATAATTCATATGCAGGACAATTTTCACTAACATGTCATCAACGTACACTTCTGTTGTGCTCCCGATCAGATCCTTGAAGACCTTTTCAACCATGTGCTAAAAGGTGCCCCTGGCATTTTTGAGCCCGAAGGGCATCACCTTATAACAATATATTTACTGACCAGTAGTAAAAGAAGTCTCGTCTTCATCTGCTAGGTGCATCTTTATTTAGTTGTATCCAAAGTAGGCATCCATGAAGCTAAAAAGTTCATGACCCGCCGTTGCCTCTACAGCTGATCAATCCTCAGGAGGAGAAGTTATCCTTTGGGAAAGCCTCATTGTGGTTAGTGAAGTCAATGCAAACTCTTTACTTGCCATTCTTTTTTCACGAGGACGGGATTAGAGAGCCAATCGGGGTAGAATATCTCTTGGATGAAGCCGGCTTGTAGTAGGCGGTCAATTTCATTGCTGATAGCCTCCATTCGTCGTTCATTCTCCTTAGCTTTTTCTTTACTGGCTTGGCATCCACCTTGATGGAGAGCTTGTGGCAGATAATACCAGGATCAATTTCAGACATATCGGTGGGAGTCCACGCGAATACTTCTAAATTATCTTATAAGAACTTTTTGAACAAGGCCTTCTCATGAGGATGCAGCTTTGAGCTAATTTGTAAGGCCTGCTCTGGATGATGTGGATCTACAGAAACAATTCGGGCTCCTCCTCGGTCTTGCTTTCTGGATCTCCCGAATCGATGGGAGAGTCGGGGTCTGGATCCTTCGACTCGGCAGGGAAGTCAAAGTTTTGGCTTTCACCGTTCTGTAATTGCTCAGAAATCTCTTTTGCCTCTTATCCATAGGGGAATCTTTGTCAGAGACTGCTCGGGAGGTCTTTGTCATCCAGCCAGACTTCTTTCGGGCCATTGCAGCTATGGTTCTGGTCATCGCCTGATCACCTCTTATGTTGATCATTCCTGGCGGTGTAGGATACTTCAGAAGTTAATTATGAGTGGACGGGATAGCTCTCATCATATGAATCCATGGCCTCTCGAGGATAGCATTGTAGGAAGATTTGACATCAAGGACGCAGAACTCTGTGACAATGTTGTATGGATTCGCTCGAAGCGGGAATGTGATTGTTCTGGGTGAGTGTGCCTCGCTCCCATCAAATTCATAGAGAAGTGACTAGGTCTGAGGGAGGATCATCTTTCGAGCCAGCTTGGAGTGTCTTCCATCTGATCTAAGGCGTATCTATACAGAATGTTGACACTGCTCCCCCATCGACCAAAATCTTTAACACTCAGAAACAATCTATATGCATTGTCACGACCAAAGAATCATTGTGCGAGAAGTGTACGGCGTAGGCGTCGGCCTCCGAGAAGAAGATTGGCCTGCCCAGTGGTAAAGGTGAGCATGTCAGTATTTCCGGTTAGTTGTCCCTGGGCTTCATTAACATAAATGGCCCTTCCCTTCGCTGTGGTGCCCTCTGTCGGGGAGGTGCAGAAGATAACATTCACCTCTTTGTACTGAATGAGGGTGTTACTTGCTTGACCTTCTAGTGGTGGGAGTTCCCTTTGCACGTTAATCTTCGAGGGTTGTCCAGGGTTGAGGATGAACTCTCTGAGATATCGCTCATTAACCAGATCCTGGAGATATCATCGAAGGGATCGACAGTCGACGTTGAGATGGCCCTCCCGTCATGGAAGACGCAGTACTCCCCAGATCTGGGTCCCTTCGGTTCTGCGGGAGCGGTCGACTCGGGCGCCTGGACACCCAAGTTTGGTTTTTGATGGTGTTAAACATATCGTCGACGGGAATCCTGAATGGAAGGTCGGGCTCTGTGGTATCATCCTTATTCGACTCATATGCGTGTCGGGATGGTTTATGGATAGCAACAAAATTGTGGTTTGGGTTCTTCCTCGGAGAGAACTGCTGCTTCAGCTTCTCGCCTTTAGAGCCTTGTTTAGGGGGGGCGATTGGTCGAACCCCGAGTCGCCTTTTGATCTGCATGTACTTTTTCATCTGGACAAGAATGTCCCTCATCTTGGTAATATCGTTCTTCACTAGATGTTGTAGAACGAGTGGGTGACTTGCAACCATGATGAATGCAGCAACGACTACGTCTTTATTGCAGTTGTATATCAGAGCCATCTGGCTTTGAAAATAGTTGACGTAATTATTCAGGCTCTTCCTTGCTTTCATCCTAACCATGAGAAGATGGTTGATGTTCCTTTGAAACTCTCTTCGAGAAATGAAATGATTGTAGAATGCGTTAATTACATCATCGAAACTTTAAAGCGAATTCTTCGAGAGTGAGTAGAACCAATGATAGGTGGCACCCTTGAGACTGGAATGGAACGCCCGACAGAGGAGAAGGTTATTGTAAGCATGGACCGTCATTTTGTCTTAAAACTGATGGAGATAGACAAGGGGGTCGGACGCTCCGAGTAGCAATGAAGGAGGGCATCACAAATTTCCTCAGGAATCGGAGCGTGGTGATTTTCTTCGACAGTGGTGAGTCGGAGGGCCTTAGCCTGCTATGTTCTGTTCCTTTCGAAGATTGTTGGCTCATTTGCTTGAGCCGCTTTTGAACCAGATCTGCAATGTCCTCAATGCGAGGGACTTCAGGCTGTGGGAATGCTTCGAGTTCTCAAAGTGCTAGTCATCATTGTGAGTCTCTGATTTGCTGTGCTTCAAGTTGTCAGTGGTTCACCTGGCTTCTCCATCATGTGGCGATGGGGAGTCCGAGCCCTTTCTTCTGCAGTTCGAGGAGACTGCAATATTCGCAATATGTCAACTTGCTTAAGGAGTTTGGTCTGAACACGAGTCGCTATGTCTTTTTCAAGGGCAACCGCCTCACGAAGTCGACTCATCTTCGTTTGCTAATCTTCCAGCTGCTTCTGTAGGCTGGAAAGCATCTGGAGGAGTTACTCGCTGGTGTGTCAGGGTTTAGGCACAGTTGTAAGCACCTTATGGTGAGGCAAAAGAAGATTGAAAATCTTCAGTGTCGGTGATGTGAACATCGGATAGGTTGGGGTGACGACTTGCAGGCTCGACGACTTCAATAGCTTCCCCTTTTCTTTCGAAGAGGCAGAGGAAGGGACTGCTGAGAGATGTTCTATCTTGGTGGAGTCATATCCGTAGTGCGAAACTGTAGGGGTTAGGTTTTGAAAGTGGGAGAGATCTTAGAGTATAAACTCAAAAAATCTTTTGATGAAAGCACCAAATGCGGTGGGTAATTCCTAGGGGAGTTATTCACGTACCAAATTGTAGAGATTGATGAATGAATTTAAGAGATCAAACCAGAGCAAACGTATAGATTTACGTGAAAACCTAAAGGAAAAAATCACGGAGAAAGAGAGGATTCCACTATAATTTAGAAAAGATTACAATGGTCACTGGCTGATCTATATTTTGGATTTTTCATTTTAAAGTAAAATTGTCCAAGAAAATCTTAACTTATTTTTTGGGTTTACTTATCACTTCTTTGGGTTTTAAATAACCGCACTCGCAAATTGGGTTTAAATCTAGTCCTTGTGATTTAGCCAAGGCAACCGTTGATAGTTTACTATTTACTACCCTCCACACGAACCACTACTGTCTTCTTGTTATCCATAGTGTGCCTGGGGAAAGTTGTGCTTCATTTCCCTACAATAATCTAGCTGGGTGTTATTTCATAACCATCCCTGGCTACCTATGAATATGTTTTTGATGCTGTCCATGTTGGTGTATCTTCTCCTCCTTGTCTCGAGTAATTTTTTGATTTCTTTCCAGTATTTGTCAGATTCACAAATGGTGGGTTGAAGGGCTCTCGGCACAGACAAGGACTATAAAAGACTTGTTGGCCAATGATGATGATATAAAGAAGAAAGAGCGTTGAAAACGAAAGATTTCACTCTTTCTTCGACAACATCATCTTTGGCCATCAAAATATGATGTTTTCATTACATTGTGAAAAAATTATTTTTGTTGAAACGCCCGCCAAAAGTCCAATATTCATTAGTTTATCAACAGACAGGAGCCCTAGAGATTGCATCATATACTGTTAACTTTTTTCTCACAATAAGAAAAGAAATTACGTTGATGATTATTTTCATTGTTAGGGTTTATTTATCTCCGAAAGAAACACACGAAATAGGAAAAACGAGATTGTTCAATATTATTCATTTTTTGCTTCTCACTGCTACTTCCAAAAAGATGTTGATACAAACAGTAGAAGTAACTTCTTACACTTGTATAGTAATGGAAGTCACTAGCAACACCTACTACTGGCACATCCAGTTATTGAGAAAGGCCCAGGAGTTGGAATGCACTACAGACTCTCTCATTTCTGCCATCTCTTTGTATCATTACAATATCACCACCACCAAGCCTTCTCCACTATAGAGTAGTTCACAGAGAGTTTCCTTTGAGCCTTTTTCACACCATAGCTGCAAAATAAAGCACCATTTTCTCCAGAAAAAACAAAAGCTAAGAATTAGACTCCAGCAGTTCAGACAGCCGGTCCCTTCAGCGAGAAGAAAAAGACCTACCTAAATAGTTTGTGATGCAGCAATAACCCAAAATTGTAGCTATGAGCTGCTATAAGATCAATCATGAGATTACACGCGCATGCCAAAAAGGCTTGCAACCACGACAATTTGAAAACCAGTTGGGTGAACAAATATGACAAATCTTCTTGCACATAAGTCTACACAGAAGAAGGAAAAAAAGCAAAAGAAAAGAAAAAAGACACTAATTTAAGGGAAAAAACGAACACTTGTTATATCTAGATTACAGGGCAAATAAACTAGTACTTTTTTCAGAAATGAAATTACAGAATAGTGTGAGTTAAGCAATCAACTAATACATTGGAAAGCAGTAGGAGATTTGTAAGAGGGGACCCGTGTAACTTGCACAAAAGATGCATCAGCAAAGCAACCCATCCCAAAATCTTGGGAAGCTCTGCACTGCAAAAATCAGATTGACACCAGCTCGTGCAGGCTCCCATCAGCACCTGATGGCAATAAAACATGACATGCGCAATACACTGCAAACTGATACAACTCCAAAATAAACATACAGCATAAAACACTTCACTGAGATTGGTTTCACAAACTTCTTGCATGATCCGAAAATATGACTAGCTCGAGAGCTGGAACCTGTTACTTGGTTTCCTCTTCCTCCATCCCTGAATGCAGCAAGGGGACAATTAAACATAGTGAAGAAGAAGAAGAATAAAGGATCATGCAAATAGAAAACAAAACTTACGAATGTCAGATAATAGAAGAAGGTAAGTAATGCAAGAGCAACAAAGCCATATTGGAACACATTATACCTGTCAAGAAATAAATTAAAATTAATAATACAGGACTAAACCAGGATCATCTATAAATGGAGAAAGTTTCTCTTTTTAGCTGTTAAAATCATGTGTGAGGTTAGCTCACTTGTAAAGATACTTAATTCCACGAAGGGACTGCAATGTGTGGCCAAATATCTCCTGGGCAGCAGTAGCTTGTGCATAGTACGCAAAAGCCGTGGCACAGAACTGGATCACACTGCAGAAGAAATCATTTACTGTCACTATCAATAACTATGGCTAACAAGTCTCTCTTATAAGTAGTTGTCAGACAAATAAAAGGAAAGAAGAAAAGAGAATCTAGCAGTGGAAAGATTGAAAACCTTATGAAGGTCATGAGGAAAACTGACTTTAGCTTTCCTCCTCAAAATTAAAGAGAGCGCAAACTGAAGGCAAGCAAGATGCTTGTATTTTCACTGAGCATTAAAGTGCCACCCGCATAGAATTTGTCTGGTTAGTCACCTAGCGGCTATTTGACTCTGGTACTAATCCAGTTAATTGCATGGGCTAATTCACAGATTAAACTGCTATCCATAGAGAAGCTTTTACATAATGAGTAAGAGTGGTCTCTCCCTTTGGGCATGTGTTGGTGACAAATCTAATGAGGATTCCCAGGCCTCCTAGTAGAGAATCTGAAATAACTGAAGGGTAACTTTTGTGTGATAGGATCATAGGATGGATATCAATAAACTGAAGAGATGATGCCAAAGTCAGCACTAATGCTAGAAGTGCTAAATACATTCTCTGTGCTTAAAAAATTTTAAAAAAAATATCAACTAGACGCTACCACAGCATGCAAGTAGCAAGGTGTCACGCTACGTGGATTATCACGTACATGCAGTCCTGATACTTGGGAAACCAGAAATTCAAAACTGCCAGATATAACTGTTCTCTCTGTCAAGCATCTAAAATACTGCCATATATTGAACAATTGAACTTCAAGCGATCATAAGCAGTAAGTAAAACATTGCTCAGGAAAGCTAATTCATGTCAACAGAAGCTCGCTTAAGTCCCCATCTGATTTAGTGCAGTAACACCACAAGATCGTGATAAATAGCACATGGGACCTTCTGAGGGAACTATAATTCTAACATAATCAAAGTCATCTAATTACATCGTTTCAGGAAAAAAAAAATGAACTTTTTGCATACATACCTGATCGAACAAAGGAGGATGAGTCCCACATTGAAAAGGAATGAATTCATCAGGGTAGCTCCCCACCTGAAACGTCAGTCAATAGGAAACCAAAGAAACAAATTAAAACAAAACAAACGAAAAGGACAGGGAAGAGCGGAATCCATCAAGTAAGAAGAATAGTTAAGTAATTACTTCATTGGGTGAATGGTTATAAAAACTAGATTTAGACCAAGCATCATAGCTCCAGCAATCACTGCAACCAGAAGGTAAAAACAGAAAAATGCAAATGCTGCAGTACCTAGCAGGCCTGGTTCAATCAACAAAAGCAGTGTCAGATAAATGATTCTTGAAGCAGAGAATGAGTGGGAAAACTGATTAATAAATGACAGCTCAGATGACATACCCCAGACGTCATCCATTTGATGAACACTTCATTTAAGAAAGGGGAAAGAGGAGGGCTGATCAATGAGTATATAACAATATGTGCAACCCAAGCCACGGATATAATTAACCTGAATGGAAGAAGGCACTAATTCATCATCCTTCACCAAATGAGATGCAAAACTGTATATTAAGGTGTGATAAATTTACTATTTTAAAATAACAATATTGCAAAGTCGTGAGGGAAAAAAAAAAATGTTGTCCATGAATTTAAAAGAAGGGACAGCATCAGTTATTTATCCATTTCTAAATGCATGCCTGACAAGAGGAAGGAAAAGCAAGCTTCAAACCTTAAAGGCAAGAAATGGCAGAGGTCAGGAAACAAGTTTTAATGATCAGTAGCAGGAATTCTTTTTTTGTATAGGAAAATAGTAGCAGGAATTCCTGAAGTTTGAAAAATAAATATGTAAAATAAAATGACAAGTAAATCCATTTGACTAGAAACAGTCTTGAGTTATGAAACCTGGCAAATATATCTTCTACCACAAATTTAAAAAAACACTTGTGTTAAGAAGTCTCAAGAATCTCAACAGCTTCCCAAATTGGAGACCTCTTATAATCCATCCTTTCCTACAGGGTTGACATTCTTCATTCGCACAAGCACTGTTGAGCCCATGGCTTATTCCATAGTTTTAATCACTGTAGATGCATTTATCCCTGCCATCTTTGTAATCATTATAGATAAATAATTGTGAAATGTTTATCACAATATCAGTGCGAGAGGCTGCGAGAGGCTGCAAGAGGGAAAAAAAATATCCACTTATATACAATATTATACACAACGGCGTCAATTTCCATCATGAAGGTCAGCAATAGACATTCTTCATGTTGAATCGCTTCGCTTGGTATCCAGATGCGTTTAGATGGGGGGTCAGGATCGGGTATATAATGCATGGGTTCAGTCAGGTACCCAAATGCCTATTCCATTTATCAGTGGAGCAGATTGGATAGTGTAGTATCTATCCATGAAGAAATATACAATCCAGATATATTTCGACATATTACATATTATGTGTCTGTGTGAGAAGTAACGACGTGCCATATGGTTGCTAAATTTAATTTGATCATCAGTATAGCTAATAGAAAACTTGCCATGGTTATTATTTACTAGAAAGATCTTTTGGTACAAATTTACAAATATTTAAATGATAAACATTTGGCTTATCCAACAGCTTACTAGAAATTTGAAATTTGAATACAGCATGTAATCAGATTTGGATAGCCAAATTAGAATACCATGATGGATTCGGATTCAGTTAACAACTAAAATCCTAAAGATCCGATCAGATATCAGTTCGATTTTGGACATTGGTCTTAAAAATTGAATTTGGATGTGGATATCACATTATTTGCTCTGTCTAACCACATACATCCCACCCCTCACCCCAACAGGAGGGGGAGAGAGGGGGGGGGGGGGGGGGGGGAGAGAGAGAGAGAGAGAGAGAGAGAGAGATTCCTGATAAATGTAAAGAAATATTTATCAGTTATGGAAAGGATATTGTTTATAATAACAGTATTTGTGATTTTTACAAAAAAAAAAATGTTTATATAATTAAACTCAAGGATGCAATACAGGCATAAAAGTTTTCCCAAGCAAATCATTTTCACTGCCTTATATTTTTGTAATTTTTATAAACTGCCAAAAGATATTTTTAACTACAATCTTTATGAATCATCTGGTAGTCTAAAAATACTCCGAGACTTGTGAAAGAAATGGTTTTCAAAAGTTATTTCCTTTTTTGTGTGTGTATCTAAATATGTTCAACGGGGTGGGTTGGAATCTGAAACAACTTCAATAAGTTAAATGGGTTGAGATTTTAGGCCGGACCTTGAGTTTCAGCTGTATGTAAATCCCAAGTCAAATGTGTTTAGGGTTGGATCTAACATATGCAAATTCATTTACCATACTATATATTTTACAGCCTCCTTTCGCCCTAACCAAAAGGAAACGACATCAGCCCCGATGTAGTAGCCACTGCCATGGATCCAAAAGGCCAAGAAAGAATGCCAAGTAGCACGGAGGTTCGATAATTTCCAGGTCAGATGTTCTTTACTCCTTACTCTCTTGCTCATTTCTCTTTTTTCATTCTTTCCCTTTCTCATACCTCTCTGGATTTGATTTCGATAAAAGTTCTCCACAAATCCATTTATGTTTCTTTTATATTTTTTACAATACTTGTAAACTTACTGTTAATCACACCAATTAGCTACTGTTTTTTTTAAATAAAATTTTTGAGTTAATTACTCAATTACGGAACGGAACCATTTTTTAGCTTGTTTTGGAATGCTACCCTTCAAAACTGGTATGAAACTTCTCAAATGTACCAATTTCAAACTAGACCGCTAACCTTAGTGGGAGTGTATGTGTAAAGTGCATGACACCACAAGTTTAAATGAGAATCCAGGTGGCTTAGGCAGCTTCCTCTTTGATGTAAAACAGGATGGATCGCAATCACCTTCAAATCAAAGAAATTGAGAACTAAAGTTTTGACAAGGAAATAGAAAAGAGAAATTAAGGTTTAAGAAATAGAGATAAGAATCGAAAGATTTTGGATTTCGCACCCATGCATCACGGGCTTCACACCCTTACGCCATGGGCTTCACACCCCAATATCAAGAACTCAAGGCTAATGAAATTTTAACTGAAAATTTTTAATTCATCATTGTTTATCGATAAGAAAGTATTGAGGCCTATTTATAGGCTTTACAAAAGTTCAGTTCTCAGATATAACCGATGTGATACTAAAAACACAATAAAAGTAACAACTAGACTCAAAAATAAACTAAGGCAATAAAAAAACAACTAGCAACTGGTAATGTCCTCATCATTTCTCCCGGATTGAGAGAAACTCGACTCTGTCGAGTGAGGGCTCCCCTCACGAAGCATCTCAATCGGGTTAAGGTAGTGATCGAGGAATCAGCACTAGTGCGTCACGTCGAGACCAAGATGGTGGAAGTGAAACTGGCCTCTGTGACAGATCAGATGTGAAGGATGGTAGATCGAACAACTCACAGGTAGCAGACAGATGTAAATCATCCATGATGAAAACTGAACTGGCGGTACTTTGCACCATGGATGGCCTGATCTCCTATGATCATGCCAATGTTTTAAATGTCGGCCGGTTCTGAAATATTGGCCGACATTCTTTTTTCAAGCCCTCACCGCCACGACATCCCCACCCTCATTTGAAATTGCGTTTTCAAAAATATCGACCGACATTTCAGGAAAAATTCTATAAGTCGGCCGACATTTTAGAAAAATATCGTACGACATTTCAGGAAAAACCTAATATGTTGGTTGATCTTGAAAGTTGGAGCAATTGAGAAATTTTTGCAATGTGTTAATGAGGATATGCAAAATGTTAAAGTATGCCTATCCTAAACATATTTAGATAATTTTGCATAAGTTGTGTATGCATTGGACATACATTTGTTATCCGCCAAGACGTTCGAAATTTACTAGATATCCCCAAAATATCTCTAAAATCCAAAATCCGATAACCGATTATGACATCCAACATTTCCACGATATCTGATATTAAAACATTGGATCAAGCCTTATGTAAAAATATCTGCAACAGATCATAGACGTCAGGCGATCTCAAGGACAATGAAGCCTTCTTAGTTGCCAAAGATGGCACTAGCTCCATGGTATGCTTTGCAGGAAGATAAAAAAGGGTCTCAATAGGGAGCTCTTCAACTTCAGTGGGCTGCTAGAAAATTTCTTCTTGCAGTGACACCAACTCAACACTTCTAGCCTTGGCTCCGCCTCAACGTCAACTTCTGATTCTGGTTCTAGATCTTCAACTGCCATGATGTCTAAAATCTTCCCCACGCCAGTTAAAATCTCCTTGCATTCAGCGACTAGATCGCTAAATTGTGGCCTCTCGAGGTGTGGAACATACCGAGTACAAAGAATATCTTGTAAGACAAACCAATCTCGATAGTCGATATGACTGTCTTTTCATTACCAATAAGCTTCCCCAACTAGTCTCATTTAGGCATAACGGTACTTCTGTTCAAATGTCAGGAGAAAATAACTAAAGAAATTCTTCAAGATAATTTTTTCACTCCTCATATTCATAACGAACATGAGAACCCCAAAACTGTGAGACAAGCGTATATATATCTCGCTCAACTTCCTTGTCATCAGCCTCAGTATTTATGTCTTCCACAAAAGAAAATTTTCATGAATGAACTTTCAATGCATAAGGATCAAAAGTTACCCAAGAATCATTGTCTTTCTGTTGCATGAACAGTATCGGCACCAAACAAGGACTTGTGAAGGACGAATATGATGTGAACCTTTCCACTGGCTTCAGGACTCAGTCAGGAACCCAACGCTTCATACGGGACTCGAATCAGACTCCGAACGGACCTAAAACAGACTCAGAACCAAAACCGCGCAGGTTGCTGGAACAGTGCGCTCAAAGAGCCGATGACGTCAGCGTGGAGCCGATGATGCCAGCTGCGGCTCTGGGTCAGCTCAATTTGACTCCTGGGTTGGCTCGGCTTAAGCCGATGGCTGACGGCTCAAGGTTGGCTCGAGGTCAGCTCATCGAGCCGATGACTCAGTTGCTGACGTCAGCAAATGAGTCGGTTCTCTGTAGGCTCTGAAGGCGAGGCTCTTAGCGGGTCGAGTCAGGTTAACCAGTCGGGTCAGGTTTTAAAACAAACCCAAATAACCCAATATAAACCCAAAAGCCCCCTGCCTCTGCTCGACACTAGGGCTTGTCGGGCCCCTTCGGGCTGGCGGCATAGCACATGGCGATGACAACGAGGTTGTGGCAACGACGACGACTGGAGCTGGATCTACAATGGTGGGCATCAGAGCGGGCAGTGATTACGAGGGAGGAGGTTTGGCGCCGGCTAAGGCCTGGACCTAATCGACGGCTATGAATGGGGAATCACGGCGGCGGCGATGGTCTGGAGAAGTCGGCGGTGATTTGGAAGGCGGCGGGGCAACTGAGAAAGAGGCAACTTCATCGAACTCCTGTGGCGGCGCAGTGGAGTTCGGAGCTCGTCAGCAAGGGCAAGAGAAGCGAGCGACGGATCCGAGGTTCTGAAGCAGCGTGACCTTGGTGGTGAGCTTAGTGGTGAAGACGAGTGCAAGCGGCGTGAATGTGGATGGCGGCGGTGGGCTCTAAGGCTTGATGGTGAAGATGATGGAGATGGTGGTGATGATGGAGCAGTGAAGATGATGTACAAGATGAATAGTAAGGCTTGGGAATTTCAGGGATTTTCAAAGGAATTTTGGGAATTTGGCTACAATGTATTTTTTATTTTTGACTGAATATCAGTCGAATTTTAAACAGTAATTTTTTGGAAATGGATTTAAAAAAATGAAAGAGATTGAGACCAAAGCTCTGGTATCAAACTGATGTAAAACAGGATGGATCACAGTCACCTTCAAATAAAAGAAATTGAGAACTAGAGGTTTGACAAGAAAATAAAGAAGAGAAATTAGAGTTTAAGAAATAGAAATAAGAACCGGATAGATTTTCGGCTTCGCACCCCCTGCATCACGAGTTTCACACCTCTTACGCCACGAGCTTCACACCCCAATCTCAAGAACTCACGGCTCATGAAATTTTAACTCGAAAATTTTAATTCATCATTATCTATCCATAAGAAAGTACTGAGACCTATTTATAGGCTTTACAAGGGTTCAGTTCTCAGATATAACCGATGTAGTACTAAAAGCACAATAAAAACAACAACTAAACTCAAAAATAAACTAAGAAAATAAAAAAAAAACATGCAATTGGTGATGTCCTCATCACTCTTGCAACAGTGCCAATACATAGACAAAAGAAGAAAGCAGTGATAAGCAATGAACGAATTACAATGATTACATTACTTAAAGAAATATTATTATTTTAATGAAGATACTTGCTAAAATTGTTATGCTACCCGCCTTCTTTAACCCTTTGAGCAGGGTCAATATGTTAATCTCAATTCTCAATAGTTCAAAGTAAACCCTCTTTCCCCATCATTTTATTGGACTCTCCAAGCAAAATAGGTATCTGTTGAACCCTTTTAGGCCATGCGATTATCCAACGATTCTATGCAGACTATCAACAAGAAATACAAACTTCACAATGTGATCAGTTATTTCTGAGATGAGGCAAAGCAGAACCTCAGATGATAAACCCTACTTTTTTTAAGGAACCAGCAAGGATTTCATATGTGAGAGCACTTACCCCAAAACTCCCAATATTAGCTTTCCTAGATAGCCCAGCACAGTCAAAGCCCAAGCAGTCTCTGCCTGTATGAAAAGTAAAAGGAAAACATCAATAAATAGGAAACATTCGCATACATATCCAACAAGAATACATACTAATATTCTTATCACCTTCTCTCCTTGAGGATACATCTCTTCCAAAGCCTTCATGTCGTCCTCCAAAAGAAGCAACTCCTATTATATGTGAAAAACAATGTTCCTCAGAAAAAAATTCTGAAACAGTTGAATAATATTGAAATTGGACTGCTTGTCAAAAGAATCCAGGGTTGAGTGCATAGAATGTTGCTTCCTTTTCTTAAACATTAAAACCATAAAAATGCGCAGACCTTAAGTTGGACAAATACATACATACATATATATGTGCAATAGACATCATTCGCCACAAAAAACATTGGAAAACCAATTGAATGACAGAAAAGTGGACTATATAACAAGAGAATCCAAGGTTGAATGCATAGAGTTGACGAGAGAATCCAAGCTGAAACGAATATAATGTTGCTTCCTTCTTTCAAACAATATAACCATAGGTCGGATACATACAACATAAGCATACACACATACATACTTGGATCCATGCATACAATATACATAATACATGCAACATATGATCATAAAAAATAAATTATAGGAAGGCTCCTTGCTGCACTTAAAAAGATAAGATGACAAGGCTCCTTTTGCTATTTATGAATGCAACTCTGGTAGGATCACCGAACTTGTATTACTAAGTAAAAATTAAAAATAAAAGGAAAAGATGACGGCAAGCAAGGGTGGTTGCAATGGAGCCTGATTATCCAGCAACCTGACTTTGGGTTTAAATCCTTAAAAATATATCAGAATATCCGAACCCGATAAGTTCTTGAATTTACATCCTCTACTGGATTCTAGTTTTGTTAGTGGGTTTTGATCTCCAAGTGGATCTTATAAATCTATAATCAACAAATGGACCTTGTAGGATCGAACCTAATCTTACCTGTTGCCACCCCTAACGCTGCAAGAGTGGCTGCCATCAGAAAGCTAGCATAAGAATTATAGCTGGTACGTGTGAAAGCCAGCAATAAACAAATATCAATAATATAATGGTGGGTATGACATGTCACCATTACCAACAGCAATTTAAGAAGGAAATAATGATTCGTAGTCTGCGACTAGAACCCGCTAAATTCCCTAATAGCATAAGATTGATTCTTTACTTCCAACTAGCCACAGAATTAAGCATCAATTCTCCCTAAATATACAGAAACTAAAAGACCTGGTTCACAAGATTACAGCAAGGGCAAATAAAGTTGAGATTTGTAAACGAACTTGTTCATCATACGAAATAATCAGAGAAACACCCACTGAGGATATTTATTGAGATGATGGTAAATTAGAAAAACCTATGAGGTTTCACTCTTCAACAAATGACATTTATTTCTCAACTTTTTGGCCCTAATTATAGTCATTTGGACCATTCCACACATGTCAGGCACTTTTATAAAAACATCATTGCCATCTTATGGTTGGGGGAAATTAAAACTTAGTTAGGTTTAGAAGAATGATTTAGGGGAAATGCCTTCGGAGTCTTTTTACTTGAGCGAAACCTTAAAAGGAGGGCTGTCTATAATTACCCTCTAAACTGTAGTGTGTAATCAAAAATTTGATTCCGAAGGTTTAAATAAAGAGAGAAATATATTATGGTCCTCTTACTTTGATAGCAGAAGTTAATTTTCTCATCTATCTGACTACCCTCAAATAAAGAAGTGCGCATGATATCAACCTATAGTGTGCTACTTTATTTCAACTAGTAGAGACAATTTCAAAAGAAAAAAAATATATATTATTGAGCTTTGAATCTCAATATATTAAGTTTGCATGTGGAAGTAAGGTCATAGTTAACTAGTTGTGGAAACATCAGATTCCACTTTATAGTTAAATTGATAAACTCAATATATGTGTTGTTATTTAGATAATGACTCCTCGAGTTCAGTACACATCATGAGAACTACATGTTCTAACCCAATTATCAATCAATTTTTGGACAGTCAACTCTGGATATAAAGACTCATGTAGTCAATGATACTTGCCTTGACACTGAGAAAAACACACGGGAGAAGTGTTGTAATTTAAGAATCCTGAAGTTCAGGACAAGAAAACTTAGAAACAATATGTGTACCAAAACAAATGTACAACATGGACCTTTAATGTAAGTAAATTTCAGAATCAAACCCCATTCAGCTTTCATTCTAGAAGTCTAGAACAGCTACACAATATGTGATACATCTAAGGGGAGATGACCTAAGATCTACAAACAATAGAATTAAATATTCTGAGAAGTCAGTCTCGAGAACTAAATATATTGGAGGAGAAAATCAAAATGCTGCTGAAGCAGTAGAAAAATATGAAAATAGTTAGGAATACATCCACAGCTACATGAGAATAAATAAGCTTTTCATAGCAATAGGTATACCTTTTCAATAGCCTTTACATTTTTGCGCCATTTTCTCCCTTTGGAACCACTTCTCTCATCCTGGTGAAGGGCCTCAGCAGCTTTCTTCAGTTCCCTAGCTTTCTTCCCCAGTTCAGTTGCCTCCTGCAATACCTCAAAGCAAACAGTCAAGATAACCCTCACACCTCATTTGGTAATAATCTCGCAGATGATCATACACAATTCATGGCAATGTTGGAAGGTATATGACAAAAGACTAACCTTTATATACTGTGAGCGAGTGATAACTGCCTTAGGGCGCCGTACGAATGAAAATATGAGTCCTAATGGAAAGCAAGCAATCCCAACGCCTCCAAATATCTGAGGATGGACACCAAGAAAACGATGAAATCATATGACTATATAAGAGATTTGCAAACAGATGTGAACTTTTATAAGGTATTGCAATGTTACATTATATTATTGGCATACAATGATACAAGTCATACAATAATACCTAACTTTAATTTGAATAATATCATCAAATTGTATCTATCACAATATACTTGCAGTCTCTGGTGTCTCAAAATAAATATGAGTGCATCATGTGGGTTGATCTTGCAAAATAAAACATTAGCTTCTATCATAGAAGTTAACATTCCCAAAAGGGAAACTGCAAGGTTTAGTAATCTATCCGCCGGAGGGGGGGGGTTTCAAAACATACTGTGAAAAGCACTGAACCAACAATAGTTGCAAGAGCGACAACATATTCTGGGAAGGTGGTTCGCATTGTCCAAGTGGTTTCTGAAGAAGCACTTGCCGTGTATGCATCACACTGCAATCACACCAATAGGCAACAATGAAGAATTCCCGCCATGAAGAAAACATAGTTGTGCGAAAAAAAAACTCATGTGTATGCTCATCGGTCTAATACAATAGTGCAACCTACAAGCAAAACTAATGATCTCAAATATTAACGTGTTTTAGAAAGGTAGTCTCAAGGAAATCTAACTGCATGCATCAAATTAAAGTAAGCCAAATGAAACCTGGCGAGCAGATTGACCAACACAAGGCTGGCTGTTTGAAAATTCAGACCAGGTACTTGGGAAGTTTGTTGCTGATGAAGAAAGGTGCCTAACTGTAAAGTCCACTTTGCCTACAAGCCCTGGTACCATCAAGGATAGATGACATAGGAATAAATGAGAAATACTAACTATATTTAAATGATGATGATGATGATGATAACTACAACAAAAACAAAAACAAGTTGATGAATATTCCAAATGATAAATCCCCATTTCAAATATACAAAACCAATTTTTACCCTTTCAAAAGAACAATGCAAGTGAAATACTGATGAAAAGACGGAAGTTGATAGCATAAACCTGCTTCTGTTTAGATTTACTTGGACAATATTCAGTATTATGATTAAGGATAAGCAGTTTCCAGATCCCACCCATGTCCTCAGAACTGCTGCTTCTTATCACCATCGTTATCATCATCAAAAGTCAAGATGAGGTTAGCCATGGAGCAAGGCTCCGCCAGGGAAATGTGGATACTAGACGGACTTGCCATAATCCTAAAAGACCAGTCAGTGTTCTTCGAACTCTTCAAGGTTAAGGAAAACATCTAGAAAGGAAAAGGATGATAAAGTTGCTATAGAAAAGTGCATTCAACTTCGAGGCACACATAAAGCAGAGAGTCAAACATAACGCATTTCTATAAACTATTATTGTACATTGGAAGTTAATGTTAGCAGACAAATCTTAGCTAAAGAAAACAGCTGGTAAACAGCAAAAACCTCCATCACCAAGTTTAGGGTATTTAAATGTCTCAAAAGACTTGCAAGTTGCAATTAAAATATTGAAAATGCAGTAATGAGCCCGATATGGCATTGCTTTGATTTATT
Source organism: Agave tequilana (assembly GCA_038442645.1). Taxonomy (NCBI): domain Eukaryota; kingdom Viridiplantae; phylum Streptophyta; class Magnoliopsida; order Asparagales; family Asparagaceae; genus Agave; species Agave tequilana. Next base: position 154,476 of record JAVJIF010005052.1, on the reverse strand, counting down.
GGATGAGGACAACAAGATTACGAGGGAAAGCCCGAAATAAAAAAGCTGATTGAAAGTCAAACTTTGATGTTCTTAAGGCTGAACTCAACCTCCAAGGGCCCTTAAGAGAAGAAATAGTGGTTTTAATGAGCCAAAAAAAAAACATTCCTTATTTTTCTGAATGAGAATAAACTACCCTGTGTGAGGGAAAACCCAAAACAAGAAAGTCGGTTAAGTTACTGACTTTAAACAAGCTTAAGGCTGAAGTCAACGTTTAAGGGACCGTAAGGGGGAGATATAAAGGTTTACAAGCGAGAAATAACTTAAATTTAATCACAGGTGTGAACACTTTCGACCTTTGAGGTCTAATTTATGGTGTCATACTTCTTGTTACTAAACTTATGCTCATGGAACTTCTATTTGAAGGCAAAGGATCCAAAATTGTGTGTCTGCCTTTGTTTGGGGAAAGTATGGGGCAAAGGTAGTCTGTTTGGCTTTTAAAACCTCTACCAATTATCATTTTGAATAACCCCTAGACCCCAAAATAAGCAATATGATCTAATGTTTAACAAAGCGATAGGCGGTGCTAGGTGTAGACTGTAGAGCTAGGGGCAAGCGCCCAAGGGCCTAGGTGGGGATTAGGCAGGCTTGGGCTTTTTTCTATTTTTTTTAATTTTTAAAATTTATTGGGTGTATTACACATCAAAAGCAGTAAGAAAATCATAAAAAGGAGAAAATTTTAATGCCCTAATTTCATATTACCCACAACAATTTTTCAGAGAAGCGGGTTGGACCACACTTAACTAAAAAAATAAAATTTAGAAAGTAATCCACTCGGGTGGCCCAGGCGCGAAGCGAGGGGCCGCCTCAGCCTAGGTGGCACCTTGAATGATTTTTAAACACTAGAAGTTGTATCTTTGACATGAAGAGAGTGCTCCTAAAGTACCTTTCTTTAAAGGTGCTTTTTATTTGCATGGTTAGTACTTTTTTGGTCAAGGAAGCTTTTCGTGAAAATTTAAGAAGGGGGTTTTCTTTCTTTTTTTTTTTAATCAAGAGGTTTAACCAAATGTTTCCCTTTTATTTTTATACCTACTGAAGAAAGTTGACTAAGAAAGTAAACATTAATGGATTATTCACCAAAAATTCTTTTTTTTTCCCCTTTGTTTGGGATGGAAGCACTAGGGACCTGTTTGGAGCCATGGTCCCCGCTAAAAAGCCCAAGCTCAATGATTCATGTGTAACAGAGAGGAAAAACACCCCATATCCGAAAGTCCTCAAGTAAAATGATGCACGCGATTTTTCTTTCACAAGGTACAAAAAAAAAGCTACATGCTTCCTGCTCCATTAGTCCATGCAGCATGGGGTATAAAAGAAGAAAAATCCACAGCAGTGCACCATATAATAAGCTTGCTAAGAAAATAAACAAAGAATTTACGATGAGATAAAGTAATCTATTAGTTCTAGCATGCCCAATTGCTGCCTACATCTATTAAACTCCATATGTTAGTTTGTCATAAATAACCATTTTATACCTATCTAAATGCTTTATGCTAAACCGTCCGGACTAGGGTCTTTCGCCTTTGATGAATTTTTAGGTAGCATTAGAGTAATATCTAGTTTTTGCTAGAAGAGTGGTCGACAATTATTGCAAAAGAAAGATCTGCAGTGTGTATTTCACTATGTTCACTTAAACATCAAACTTCCATAGCCTTCATTTTCTTTGATACAAACAATTGAAGTCATGGAATTTGTGGTGACAACAATTTGTGGATGTATAACCTCATCGATTCCAATTTGTGGCCATCGCACAAAATTCATGCTAAAATCAAGTGTCTTCAATTGCGCTATTGATTCATCTTATCAATATAAATTTTCCCTCTCACCACCATCATTGTTGTCATGATTGTTCTTGTCGCAGCCATCAGCAGCAGCGGCAGCGGCAGCATCATCAGTATCACCAAAAACAACAATAACAACAACAAAGCTTTTTCTTCCCATCAAACTGGAGCCGATTGATGAGAATGAAACTCAGTGCAACAGTCTCCATGAAAGATTAACCAAGATATTACAACTGACTATCAAGGATTAACCAAGATATTACAACTGACAGACAACCTAATGTCAACCTCCTCCATACTCAATGTCAGACTCCCAGGCCCAAAAACAAAAGGCAAGAGGGTCCACCAGAATATTTGGTAGCTAATAGGAAAGTAAAAGGAACCTTCTTTACAGGCCATACAAAGTTCACATACAAACTGAGCAATCCTGTAAAATTCCCCAATACTAGAAAAAGGTATGGAGGGCAATGACAAAGGATTACACTTAATATATGAGAAATGATCATTGTTGAACAGCCAAGATGAAAAAATAATTTACTGCAAAAAAAACAATAATAGCAATGACAACAAGAACAAAGCTTTTATCCAAATTTTTGGGGTCTGCTACATGAATTGTTTTCTACCATTCAGTTCTCTTAAGGGTCGTATCCTTGGTTATATGAACGCTATCATATCCAGTATGAAAGTAAAACAAAGGAAAAGAAAAAATAAACATTCTATGAGATTTAACATAACTTTTCATGGAATCAGTTCCATTTATAGTGGAAGCAATTTCCCTATTCTCAGGCAAAAAGATTATTTTAATTCTGGCACTAAAATATCAGATGAAGCAAAATAATTCAAAAGTAACTAATTTTAAAGGCATTATGCTTGGTACAAGTTCAAAAACTGAAAATATATATGTAGCATCTGTAGACAAACATGATCGAATGGTTATCATGAAGAGACCTTTTGCATTAAAATGGCCCAAAAAGTTATCAATAGTAAGAATTACTGTTTCATGTTCAGAGTTGCTTTTCATTAGTGCGTTTTGGCCTACTTTTTGGGACTTACTGTGTGTTTGGTTGCCTTGATAAGCAAATGTGCATTCTCAAATGCAACGTGTCAGAATTTCATATTTTGTGAAACCAACAACCTAGCCTGCCAGCCGTCTTTCAAAATGCAAAATTGGGGGACTTTGTATTTTCCAAATATTGCACTAAATTGCATTTAGTGCAGTACATGTAACCAAACATCTCTAATTACAGAAATGAAACTAAGTAATTTTTGGAGATTCTAGATCTAAAACATGGGGAACTAAATGCCTACTGGCTCTTGCACAAGGAAAAATACCAAAAGCATCTTGGCCTGCACGGATCTGGGGGAAAAGGCACAAACATGAGAAAAAAAGGCTAGGCTTCCTTATATGGGAAACAATATTTTCTGAAACTTTAACATTACCAAGAGAAATTGTGCTGCAACTAAATTTCCAATGCTATCATTTTCTTTATAAAATAATTTAAAATTACAAGCTCTACTAGACTATTCAATAAGGTGGCACCAAAATCGGAAACCCTGGCATTTTCTGTTTTAGAAAACCCTTCAGGCAAAAAAAAAAAAATTGCCATTAACATCATAAGTCACACGAAACACAGGTTCTAATCATAATGAATTCTAATTACATTATTCATATGACATGCATATCTGATAAAATTGTGAAAAGAAACTAATGCATTCCAGTTAAATTTTTTGTCATTAACATCTTAATTATAAGGACAGAATTCTATTAATTTATCTATAAATCAAAAATATTATAATTATTATTTTACCTACCTATCATGCCCAAGCCGTTCAAAAGGGGGAAAAAATGAGGGAAACTCAACATTAGACATCGAAAACAAACCAGCCTTTAAAAAAAATTCAAGAGCAAGAGCTCAGACAAAAAAAATTGCATGCAACTATATCACTCAACAAACCCACTAATCCACCCAAAGAACTTCACCAATTCTGTGTGAAGAGCCGAGAAAGGGGGCTTAAGCTCACCTTTCCAAGAGCTAAAGCTCCAACAATGGCAACAAAAACCCAAACAGGCCTTAACCCACACCACAATCGAACCCCCCAACCCATCCAACCCAACCAAACAAACCACCACCCAGGGGAAAAAAGGGAACAGTGGGGGAGGGACAGTTGTAACAAATTAAAAACAAAAGCTTCATCAATATGATAGAATTCAAACATGGAGGGAAGGTGGTATTTGCGTGTTATAAAACAAGAAAAGAATAAATATAAAGTTATTTATGTCATGTCTAGCTCCTTGTAAGTACTAGGTAAATTATCTTATTTACTATATCTTTTGGATGACCAAATGAGGCTTAATGACCAAGTTATCACATCATTTTTTTTCTTTCTGCGTTTAACTTCATGGGAAATGGGACAATTATCTAGACCATGGTTTGTTAGAAGTCCAATCGCAGGAATAAACATAGTAGAGAATCTACAAATACAATAACATAGCAGATAATAACGAGCTCCTAAGGCAAATAAAGTCATAAAATCTGGTGAAATAGCAAATGCAGGATATGTGTTCCCGCATTCCTAAACAAACCTCCCGTAGAGATAACCTTGAGGATATATATCCACCATTGCTCTGATCTAAATGATGAAACACAAATTCTTTTAGGACCTCATGTTCAGCTTATTAGCCGTTCTAGCTCATATTAGCACACAAAAGTATTCTCCCAGCGCACAAATGAAGCTGAGAGGCAGAGCAGGGAAAGACGACTTAATACTTAACTACATAGCCTCATTAACTGTAATAAAAGCACTTGGACCGTAGTGAAGTGAATGAGAAGAAAAAGGACAAGGAGTTAGGAAGAAAAGAGAAAACAACCCAGGAGGCCCAAAAGTAAATTTAACAAGCTAAAATAAACTTGAAACAACCATCCATTGTTCCACACTGCTCTTAACTCCTCAATTGGGGTAATATCTATTATCTACATCTAGTATCCTTAAGTAGTTCAAGCAATCCAACAACAGAATCCTTTTTTTCCTTTTGCAGAACATATTCTGCTACTCTGCAATTTATCATTTCCTCTGATTGCCTTGGCTGTAAGCTCTTTAATTGCCAACTTCAGTTTCCTCATATTCTCTCAATTGCCTCCTTGATTGTTTTCTCCTGATTTCCTATCTCTTATATGTATTTTCTTATTTGTCTCCTTGACTGCAAGCCCGATTGCCTCCTTGATTGTTTACTCATGTTTCCTTTATCTCCATGTATGTTTTCTCCTAATTCACCTTCTCAAATGCTTTCTTCAATTACTCTCCCCATGTATCTTCTATATCCCTTTCCACCATTCAATTATTTCCATTTCAAATCTTTTTATCAAGCAGCTTCTCATAAACGTCTAGACGTGTTACAAGCTCACTATCACAGATGTAATCATGTAACAATTTATTTCTTAAGCTTAATGTGCCACAAAGTATATTGGACCCAAAGCTGATCTTGTCCATAATACAAAATGTTTAATGACATGGTCAATAAAGTAAAGCATCATAAGATAAGATCGCAAGAAAGCTCCTACTTCATCTAGATTGGAATGATGGAGGCACAATAATGCCCTTCTCTTATATCTAAGTGAGACCTATCAAGGTTGATAGCCTATACACTACACCTTAGATATCCTCGCACTGATTTCCTAGAACCCAAGAACTCTTCCAAGTGCTATATCTCAAACTGATATTAGGCCTACAAAATATCTAGATTTCTCACTTCAACATGATCAAATCGCATATGATTCCAAACAGTATATTCTTCCTTAGTGTGTTTGTTGTGCATACTTCAAGCAGCCAATCCCTAATTTATTGATTTAAATTAAGAAGACACATAATCCCCACTATTCATGATTCACAGTCTCTCAAATTGAAATTAGCCTTAAAGTTTGCTATAACACAAAACTATTTCAGTATTGGTATCGGTTGCAGGTTTTTGGAATCAAAATCAGCAATAATCCGCGATTTCATCTCAGTCGTACTGGTGATATTATCATCTTAGTCATATTGGCGATATAGGTGGCGACTGTATATATTGGTACCGATTGATATTTCAGACCATGCTATTAAAGTAGTTGATCACCTTAAGTTCATAGCATACTCTTGCATAACACCCAAAATAATAGGCTTCCTTCTCCTTGCTAGGAGCCAGGGCGTGTTTGGTTATAGGGAAGTGGAGAAGTGGGGAAACTTATTTTCCACTTCTCTTATTTGTTTTGAACTGGAAATAGAAAATGGTAAAATCCTTTTTCTTTTTTCCTTTTTCCCTTTACACCTTCCTTTTACACTACCATTTTCCCACTTCCAGGGAGCTACAGCTAATTTTGTGGCCATATAAATCTCACTTATAATAAATTGTAGTTCAAAACAGTTAATGTTGATGTCATATAAATCTCATGTGCAGTCCAATGACAGTCCTAAAACGCCATTTCAGAATTAATTTTTTATTTTATTTTATTTTATGATCAACTTTGCGGTCAACTTTTCCACTTCCACTTCCACATTACTAACCAAACACTAGAAAACACAATATACTTTTTCACTTACACTTTCACATTACAATCAAACACCGAAAATGAACACATATCCCAATTTCCCACTACACTTCCACATTTCCCATCCTCATTTCCCAGTTACACCTTTTCCTTCCACTTCCATCAAACCAAACAGGCCCTAAGATGAACTATAAGAACAGAAAAACCACCCTCTTTGTTACTTATGGAACATTTATTTTTATTTATCACACTAAATTACAAACTCAGGAACCTACACATTGGCCTTTGTTCAAACCATAGATTTTAGAAACCTCGATTTCCAAGAATGCCACATTTTAGATGCAGTACAAAGAAACCAAATGCCTCTTATGAGACAATACCATGATTTCAAATATCGACCAATTCTGGTGAATATTGGCAATCTCGTATTGGGTTTTGAAGTATCTTATGATATGATATTGACCTTATAATATCGGCCGATATTGATCCAATATTGCCGATCTGGCAGATATTGACGACATTGAGAGTCAATATTGATGCTCAAAACCATAGGCTAATACCAGTACAGAGATTTTAAGCCATGGTCAATACCTAAAACACCTAAACCTAGAGAGAAATGTTATCATCATGCCCTGCAATTTAGGTAGTTAAGAAACAGGAAATATTCACTATGAGACTTTCTAGTTATCAAGACTCAGTTGTGGTGCATTTTAAATGTCCAAAACATAAATTCCTTCTTTCATTGAGAAATCGCAAGTATGGCATCTCAAGCCTATTTAATGTGGTTCCCAAGTTCCCAACTCAATCTTCAATAGTAGCATTTTCTAAAAAAGTTCCTATTTCTTGCCACAGACAGCCTAAACAATTGACAACAGAAACACAGGACTCTAATCACAAACAATTCCAATTATTGATCATGTGGTGATGTTTCCTACAAAGAAGAAGAAAAACCTTGCATTTATGCAAGTACAGGGGAAAAATTCACCACCGATGCAGAATCAAAGTCAATAATAAAATTAGAAATTTCACCAACCGTATAAAATCCCAAGAGCGAGAGCACAAATCACAGCTGAAGCAAGAACCCAGAGCAATGCGCTCTTCAACCTCTTCCCCACACTCCTGCATTGCAAACAAATCACAAATCAGAACCATCACATGAACAAATATACTTACAACAAAACCCTAACATACTTGTCCTGATCCCCTTCGTAATAGAACATAGCGAAGGGAATAAAGAAGAAGACGAGGACGGCATCGACGATGTAAATAATGAGCCATAGCGTCTTCATCGGGAGCGTGAGGTCGCAGGCGCCATTGTAGATCGCGTGGCGGCAGGCCTGGCGGTTGGCAACGTCGGCGGGGAGCATGAGGATGGAGATAGCGGCTACGGAGAGGCCGACGACGACGACGAACTTGGGAAGTAGGCCTGGTTGACATCGTCAGGGTGCTGGTAGTTGACGAGGAGGTAGACATTGAAGAGGAGGACGAGGACGCAGACCACTGCGGCCACGATCACCAGGGCCAGGTTGAAATCCCCCATTGCTCGGGGGAGAACGGCCGGATCTGGGCTCCGATCCGGTGAATTCGAAGGATTTGGGGGAGATTTGGTCGGAATCCGCTCCGATTTCGAACGGGAAAGAGAGGGGGAAGACGCCGGGGGCTGTTTGGTTGGGTGTTTTGGCGTCGAAGAGCCAGGCCGTCACCGGGTGGGCTCGGGGTGGCCGGCTCACAACTCACAAGGCGATTTTGCGAGAAGCCAGCTTTAATAGTTTAGAACAGTTATGCCTTTTCCACGTAGGACAGCAAGCGGGTCGGATTCGCGTTCGGACTCTCTTACACGGACCTGACCTGTAACAAACATTCTGTACTCTTATGGGTCGTATTTCATCCGCTAATTAAGCCAAACGGGCTTTGGGTGGGATCCATTTTAGATCGTAGTCGGGTTGAATCCATCATGATTTAAAATTTTCAACCGATATTTAAAATATATAGGCTGGGAATTTATGTTCAGAAAAGATTTTATTTATGTTATGTATGATTATTGCTTACATTATTAGCATAATATTATATTAGATAAAATTTGTAAGATAATGAGTCTCTTTTGATCATATTATTAACTACAATCTTATTCTAGTATTAATGAGCCAAAAAGGCATGTTTTGATTAAATAGTATTTGTGTTTTCCCTGTTAACATAATTAGAAATTTACTTGACTAATTTAAAACCATATATGTGATGCTAAAGTTTATTTACTTCTTTTATAATGTGGGTCTTATAACAGCCAAGTATAAGCCCATTTAGTTTAAAATGGGATCAGGCTAACCCCAATATAAATGAGTCGGAATTAGGCTCAAGAAAATTAAATGGACCCAACACGGCTTATGAGTCAGCCGATTTTCATGCTCCTAGTTTTAATTACTTTGAATGGGTCTTGTAGTGGCAAATGAATACGGAGATACCTTATCCATATCGGTATTATTTCTGAATGCGGCTACGAAAGTAGAGGGATGTAAATGGTTCAGATACGGATCAGGTATGGCTTTTACTACTTCTGTATTTGTATTCATTTTTCAGATACCGATACTTTTCGGAAAGAAAATTTATTATCTGTATTCAATAAAAAAATGGATATAGATATAAATATGATTTACAAACAGATATTAAAAATGTTCAAATATGAACAATTTTCTACTGTATTTAATCAAGGTGCATTTTGAGAATTAGAAAAGGTCGAGTTTTTTGCATAATTTAAAAAAAAACAAGGCACAATAGAATTATCATGTATTTGATTTTGCTATCAGTTAATTAATTTGCATGCTTACATAGATATAAAATTACAAGTGAGAGTAAATAAATATAATTGGGTTAAATTAAAGTGGATATCTGTATATGTATTCGTATTTGAAGAAAATTCAATTTCAATATATGCATCTATATCCAAGCGGATAGGATATTTTAATATCTATATCTGCATCCTGTATGATACGGATTTGATTCGGATAATCTGAATCCGATGACGTCTCTATATGAAAGTCCACACCTGACCGAATTTGATTACAGACATGGATATCTCATCTAGAAAAAGGTGAGGTATGACAGATACAAAGGGATATGATGAAAAAAATCACACACTAGATATGCAGTTGTATAACACACATGTAAACATATAAATGAGTCTGAAATTTTAAGGATCTCATAATAGGACGTTGATCTATCCCTCCCCCTCCCTCCCTCCCTCAAACTCCCACCCTACCCTCAACCCCCTGCGTTCCACTGCCCGGAGGCTTCTTATCAGTGTCATCGCTTCACCTTGGGTGTAACGTCGATCCCGCGGGTACAGAGACGCTACTGTGACGTATATACGCAGAGCAGAAGTACCCCATATATATACGCTAAGCATCAATATAGGCAAGAATCAGAGTGCGGACGCATAATGGTGATATACATTCCAATAAAATAGTACAAATACAATGTTATCACGGGGCGTGATCCAATATTACATGAATATTACATCACTAGGAGATATAAATACATGAATTATAAAAGAGTTATAGAGAAAATAGTATAAAAGTGGCTCTCGAACAGCAAAAAGAATATCGAGAGCCGATCAAGAGGGGCCTAGAAGGAAAGTTATACGGATGATCTTATGCTAATCCGCCTCACTGTCGCTGCACTGTCTAATAGGTTGGTCTTCAATTAGGAAGCCCGCTACGATTCAAGCTCCGGGATTTGGACATACAAGTCCATGGTTGTCAGAAATCAACCCAACGAGTACGTAAGATGATGCCAAGTGGCGTGCACAGGCAGACACGCGTGTATCGATAAATCCGAATCAGATAAGTATATATCGAAAACTGTGTCGTGGGTACAGGCACACAGCGGCACGCAATAAAGTATCAAGTAAGGCATATGTGGACAAAAATAGTTATGCAAGCTCAAATTACGGATTCATGAGATTGGTATGTCAAAGAGGATAATCCAAACAAGGAACCCTCATAGATATACCTTAAAGCTCATGTCACCATAGGGTAAGTTCATACAACCCGTCTTTATAATACAGAAATAAGAAATCAATGGAAACTCGAAAACAAGCAAGTCAGGTGACTCAACACAGTAGCGCAGATATCATACACAAGTAGCAATCTGAATAACTTAATTATACAATAATAACAGTCAGTATCGCACGTTATTCCATTCACTTCCTTCCAGTATCCCATATCACTGGTCGTTTGCACTAGAGTCTGCAATCTAGTAGAACACATCCGAACTTTGATACGCGGATACCATTATCCGAATGAGAAAATGACCTAATAACACCCGTTCCTGAATTATTATTGTTCAGTAATTAAGTTATATCTGAAGTAAGGTAATATATTGTGTCACATGACTCACAAGCATAGATCAAGTATATAACTAGTCAGATATTAGTAACATGTTATTATTATTATTTTATTAAGACTCGTCTGACTCATATGTCTATGTATGTATCCCGGCGTCCCTGCACACATACATTCACATATGAATAAGAAGAGGTTTGTTATTAGAAGCTGATGGAAGATTAACGTATATGTTCATAATGGGCCCGGTGCATACCCGGGACAATGGCCTTAGAGCATCCAGCGCTGGACTCCGAAACTGACTGCTAAGTTGCATGAGTCTTATTTGTATGCCCTGGAAAGATGAAATTTGGACAGGGGTGCCAGTTCACCCCAACCGGTCCCCTGTGGCCTCAGGCAGATCCGGAATAGTCATTGCAACGTCGAACCATTTTGAAAACGTACATATTGATGTCATCAGTTTCCCCTATCCCGGTGTAAGTGATGATCGGTTTACGGGGATTAACATGAATATAATAACAGGAGGAGCATGATTCAGGAATATAATCTCAGAAGTGTACATGTTATCACTATCAAGCCCCCGTAAAGGTGATAATCATAAGTAAGGTAATAACATACGGGTATTAGGTGTCAAGTAATAATATGTCAATATCATGTGTCAAATATCGGGTATCAGGTAATGTACAACAATTAAGCACTATAAGTAAGCACAGAGTCACAATATAAATCGGGCAACCGATCACCCAAGTTAGAATATGAAAACAGTATAGAAGAACATTTCAAACTCTTCACAACCATAATCATAATAATAAGATATTAAACTATTAATCAAACAAACAGACGGGGTGAGATTGGATTAGACAGACAAGTAGGAGAACAGACTCGCAGACAAACGAGGCTCGGTAGAAGTGGACAAACCGACAAGCCGAACTAGACAATCGACGTTTTGGGTTAGATGAAGTTGATCAGATAAGCGATCAAGTGAGCAAGCAGGCAGGCAAACAAGAAGGCTGGACAAGTTTGGGCAGACAATCAGACGAGTAAGATTAGACAAACAAGTTGTTAGGCAAGCAAGCGGGCAAACGAACGAGCAAGCAGACAAATAAGGTTAGACTGAACTGTATATACAAGCATGGCTGGATAGATAAGCCGATAAGAAGACAAGTAGAGTTGGATACGGTTACAAGCAAAAGGAACTAAGCAGGACGGGAGTATAGCTAGACTGTGCTAGCAGTATATAACGCTAGACACATGGTGGAGCTAGACTCCTAGCTAAGCTAGTGTGCAGCTTTTAGCTAAACCCGCATGGCAGGGCTAACACATGTAGGGAAACGACGTATGAATGTCCAGCTAATGCTCACAATGAAGGCACACTCACGGTGAAGCTAAACGCGTATGGCAAAGTCAGCGTAACAAATGTTGGATCATCTTTTATGACAAATTCATGCTCGCAGTGCAACTAGACACGTGTAATAAAGCCAGCGGCTGACCGCTATGCTATAGCACATGGCGTAGCCACGCTCGCGACAGAGCTAGCTAACAAAACACAGAGCGCTAAGCTCGCCTACCGACAGAGCTGGTTGAGAACCTGAAGGTTAAGTCTGAAGACTGAGTCTGAAGCTGCGATCAAGCTTGCGAGCAGTGATAGACGCTAACGCGCATGAGGCGGAGCCGACACACGTGACGAAGCGGTGTATGAACACTCTACTAATACCATGATGTAGCTACGCTCTGGCGAGTTTTGAGATAAAATGTTAAGCGCTAAGCTCGCCTACCAGGCAGAGCAAAAGAAAGCCAAAGGCTAAACTCAAAATCAGAATCAAGCTAGTAAGCGGCAATAGTCACTGAAGTGCACGATGGAGCTATATCCATGTGACGAGAAGAGTGTCCAACCACTATGTCTATCTTACATGACAAAGCTACGCTCAGGTGAGTCTAGTGATAAAGTACTGAGCGCTAACTCGCCTACTAGGTGGAGCATAAGAGATAACCCAGAAGGTCTAAGTGCACCCCTTTCAGGGAGTGGGCATAAGAGAGAGTATAAGGTCTATGCGCCTGAAAGCTATAGGGCTAAATGGGTACTTGCAGAAAATATTAGTACCACACAAGCATACATATAAAACGGAGAAATAATAATGGGATAACTGCAGATATGTCAACCTCGCGGCGAGGCTACCACAAAACCAGAAGGTATAAGACCGAAGTCTATTGGATATTCTAGCCTAAGGGCTGAGTAGGCGAAACCAATCCACCAAGCTACTACTAAACCCATAAGGATGCACTGAATGGTACCTATTGGGTAGCCCGGAAAGTGGTCTCTCGGATGCTGCTACCTTATCATGTAGGTTCGCCCAAGGACTATACCTGCGACCTGCACCACCATTAGTACAATCACAGGCATATATACAAGAATCGTCTACTCCAATTATAAGCATCACACATATACAATCACACTGTCGATACATCAATACAACCACTAACTACATAGCTACAAACAATTCCCCACAATACAACCATCATCCACCAAGGTACAACACCAAATACACAACCAATACAGGGAGCATATATGCAGCATACACAGGGGAAAGTGTACTCGCCCAACATAAAGTGAAGTACCTGCCTAAAGCCAGAACACGATGAAAACTCCAGAGAACTCTGACCATAACACGTGCACGCGTGTGGAAAGGGGAGATGTGATAGAAAGAAAGAGAGAGGATAAGGAGAGAGAGAAAGAGATAGAGAGAGAATGAGAGAAAGTCTCATGGAGAGAGGTGTATGAGAGAGAGAGATAGGGGAGAGAAAAAGAAAAGGGGAGAGAGAGAAAAAAGGAGACAGAGAGAGTGAAAGAGAACAGGAAGAGAAAGGAGAAAAGAGAGATAAGAAAAGAGAAACAAAGAGAAAGAGAAAAAGAAAGAAGAGAAAGGCGAAAGAAGGAGAGAAGAGAGGGGGTATGGTCTGGGGAAGAGAGAGGAGGAGAGAAAGTGCGAGAGAGAGAGAGAGATGATGTAGAAAAGAAAAGGAGAGAAAGAAAGAAAGGAGAAAAAAGAGAAGTAAAGGGAGGGGGAGGTTTCCCGGCTGTCAGGTGGCCGAGGGAGGTTCGTCGGTGGTAGAGGTGGCTGACGGGTCTGGGCGGCCAACGACGGCCGATGGCAAGTGGGGCCATGGGGAGATGGTGGGAAAGGTGGCAGTAGAGGTGATGATGATGGTGGTGGTGTTGTTGTTGATTGTGATGGTGGTGATGGGTGGTGATGATGGTGGGAAGTGGTGGTGGGGAGAGAAGATGGTGGTGGAAGTAGTGGAGGAGGTGATGGAGAATGGTGGTAGTGTGACAAAGGTGGTGGTGGTTGAATGAAGGTGGTGGAATGGTCGTGGACTAGACATGTTGGTGGTGAGGATGGTGGTGAGAGAAGGTCGGAATGGTGGAGATGAAGGTGAAGGAGGTGGAGGTGGTACTAGTGAATGATGATAATGGTAGTGTTGGAGAAGGTTAAAGGTGGAGGAAGTAGTGGTTGGTTGTGGAAGTGGTAGGGGTTGGTGATTGATGGTGATGGGTATGGTGCAGATGGTGGAGTGGTGGCCGATCGGCCAAGGGGCGGCACTGCCTCACGGTGGGGGAAAGGAACGAAGAGAGTAGGAATAGGAGAGATAAATGAAAGAGGGGAGAAAGATGGAGTAAGAGAGGGAGAGATATTATGTTTTGTTTAAAACAATAAAAGAAAAAAGAAAAAGAGGCGATGGGATGGGAGATCGTGAGATGAGATAATGATGGGGAGTTGGGTGCAAGTCGGCAGCATGGGGGCTAGGAAAGAAAGAAAAGGAAAGAAACAATTATAATAATATTATATTCAGTCAAAATTTAACTAGTTCAGAAAGGTCTCAAAAAATTCTCAAAAATAGAAAATATCATGCTGAGAAACATGATGAAGTCAGATTCAAGAAATTCAATTCCATTTGCAAATTAACAATCCTGAAGTCGATCAGTGATACCGGACGACATCGGTTCGGCCGAATTTTGAATAATTTAGAAAAAATCTCAAAAAATTGTGCTAAAATAGAAAATATGATTTTGAGAAATAATGTGAAAGTATATTTCAGAAATTTAACTCCATTTGAAAACTAAAGATCCAAGAATCGATCGGTAATGTCAGTCGGTACCGATTTTGAAGATTTTGCAGAATAATCCAAAAATTTTTAGAAAATCATGAAAATCCAAAATATTGAAAAAAAAATATTTGAAACTGAAATTGGTCAAATCTGACTATCAGAAAGGTTAAATCAGGTAGTACACTAGGATCGGGTCCCCGGTTCGGACTCGGTCATACTCTAAATTCAGAAATCCGAATCTGATACCAAATAATAATATAAATAATCACAAAATAAAAATAAATACAGAGAAAATTTTGAAAAATATGATTGAAAAATTGGGACACGTACTCGGGTAAATATTCCAGGAACGGGGTGTTATAATTTACTCATCTCAAAAAAAATTCATCCTCGAAATTTCGAAAAGGGAGGAGACGAGCACAAAGGAGACAAGAATGATAGTAACAGTGTAATTAATGGAAAGTAATAGGGAAAGATCACCAACTCAGGTTACAAAGTCAGGAAGCAGTTAGGTGACACTCTCAAGACTCATGTTCGCGTTGGGAGCGCTAGTGGAATTGATGTAGTATCTTCTGTCTCTTTGAATGAACAACTTCTCTTCAAACGATCTCTAGACCCATGCACGAACCATAACACATTCCCTTTTCGGTTATCACGTTGGAGATATTCGCGCCTCCAAAAGTACCCGTACTAAGCTTGCTGAAGGGAAGATAGAATGATCATTTCACTACTTAATCCGATGTTTAGTTCTCGTTCTTCTTCTTCGGTCTCCGTTCCACATCATGAGCTATGGCGAGGACTTGCGAATGTATTTTCGGCTGCTGCTGTTGACACACTACCGTGTTATGGGGTCCTTCTATCTGATTGTTGTCCATCCTACTAGAGTCACCACGACCAGTGTCAGAATCATTATGCTTTCCTTGTCTTTCCATGCCTGAGTTGGTCAAAAGATAATGGGAAGGAGGAACTAGAAATTGAAAGGATGCAGAAAGGCAGAACCAAAAAGTGAAAAGATAGAAGAGAAAGAATCAAGGGAAAAGGGAACTGGGAACTGAAGAAATATAAGGTTTTCAAGGAATGGATATCAAGGGAGAAAAGACAACATCGTACTTGTAATTGAAATGTATAGCTAGGACTCATGCGCTCCAGTTGCAGATTAATATCACATTAATCTACCGACTGGTTATACAGAAGATGCGAGAGCTTAGCCTTTGATACCATCATGTAACGCCCCGATCCTGCGGGGACGGAGACGTTACTGCGACGTATATACGAAGGGCAGAAATACCCCCACATACATACACTAAGCATCAGTAAAGGTAAGAATCAGAGTGCGGAAGTACAGTGGTGATATACATTCCAATAAAATAGTACAAATACACTGTTATCACGGAGCGTGATCCAATATTACATGAATATTACATCACTAGGAGATATAAATACATGAATTATAAAAGAGTTATAGAGTAAATAGTATAAAAGTGGCTCTCGAGCAGCAAAAAGAATATCGAGAGCCAATCAAAAGGGGCCTGGAAGTAGGGGTGCGAACGGGCCGGGTTTGGCCCGGCCCGGTTTCAAACCCGCCGAGCCTAGACCTGGGTCGGGCCAAGCCCGGACCCGCCCGAGAAAATCGACTGGCCCGGCCCAGGCCTGCCCGGGCCCAGTCCCCCTTTGGGGGACTCGGGAACGGCTCGGGTCCCGACCGGTCTGGGCCGTGCCAGACCTGGTCCGGGCCGTGCCGGCCTATTTTTTTAAAAAAATAAAAAATCTGTTTAATCTATAAATATATTTGGGTTTCCATAATTTCACATTCCCACTTTGACATTTGTGATTTAGGCACTTGTACTGGATGCTAGAGGTCAAGGGTTCAAATACTGACCAAAACAAGTTTTTTTTAAAAAAATTAATTTTTTCGTGGGGGACGGTGGTGGGCAGAGGCTGGTGGTGCGGTTGGTGCAGCGAAGGGGGAGAGGGCGAGCGGCGGAAGGGGAGGCGGAGGCGGCCGTGGTGGAGGCGGCCGAGGGAGGCCGAGGTGGAGGCGGCCGAGGGAGGCGTAGGCCGGTGGTGGTGGCGGAGGTGGCGGTGGTGGGCGCGGAGGCGGAGGGCCCAGGCGGGCCAGGCCGAAACCCAAGCATGGCCTGGCCCGGGTGCGGCCCAGCCTGCCCGGTCGTGGGCCGCATTCGCCCCACCTGGGCACGCCCTGGGTGGAAGGCGGGCCCGGGCCAGGATTAGGCCCGAGTCACTCGGGCCAGGCTGAGCCCGGGCCCGCACAGGACTGGGTCGTGCGGGTTGCCGGGCCGACCTGGCCCGGTTCGCACCCCTACCTGGAAGGAAAGATATACGAATGATCTGACGCTAATCCGCCACACTTCCACTGCGCACTCTAATAGGCTAGTCTTCAACTGGGAAGCCCGCTACAGTCCAATCTCTGAGATCTGAATATACAAGTCCAGGATTATCAGAAATCAACCCAATGAGCACGAAAGATAATGCCAAGTGGCATGCACAGGCAAACACGCGTGTATCGATAAATTCAAATCAGATAAGCATATATCGAAAACTGTGTCGCAAGTACAGGCACACACTGACTTGCAATAAAGTATCAAGTAAGGTAGATGTGGACAAAACTAGTACAATAATATAAACACTATAAGTAAGCAGAGTCACAGTATAAATTGGGCAACTAATCACACAAGATAGAATATGAAAATAGTATAGAAGAACATTTCAAACTTTTCACAACCATAATCATAATAATAAGATATTAAACTATTAATCAAACAAACAGATGGGGTGAGATCGAACTGAACAGTCAAGTAGGAGAACAGGCAAGCAAACAAATGAGGCTCAGTATAACTGGACAAACCGACAAGTAGAACTAGACAAACTCTGGGTTAGGCAGAGTTGATCAGATAAGCGGTAAAGCGAGCAAGCAGGCAACAAGAGGCTAGACAAGATTGGGCAGACAATCAGACGAGTAAGACTGGACAAACAAGTCATTAAGCAAGCGAGGGAGCGAGCGAGCAAGTGGACAAATAAGGTTAGACTGAACTGTATAGACAAGCAAGGCCGGATAGACAAGCTGATAAAAAGACAAATAGAGTTAGATACGGTTATAAGCAAACAGAGCTAAGCAGGGCGTGAGCATAGTTAGACCGTGTTAGCAGTATATAATGCTAGACACACGGTGGAGCTAGACTCCTGGCAAAGCTAGCGTACATCTTTAGGTTAAACCCACACGACGGGGCTAACGCATGCAGTGAAGCAATGTATGAACATCTAGCTAACACACATGGCCAAGCCAAACGCTCAGCGAAGCAAAATGCCCATGGCAAAAGTCAGTGCAACAAATGCTGGGTCTTCGTGTTGATGAAGCCACGCTCGCAGCGCAGTTAGACGCACGTAACAAAGCCAGCGGATGACCGCTATGCTATCGCATATGGCGTAGCCACGCTCGCGATATAGCTAGCTATTAAAACGCAGAGCGCTAAGCTCGCCTACCGGCAGAACTGGTTGAGAACCCCTGAAGTTTAAGTCTGAAGACTTAGTCTGAAGCTGGGATCAAGCTAGCGAACAGTAATAGATGCTAACGAGCACGGGGGGAGCCAACGCACGTGATGAAGCAGTGTATGAACACTCTACTAACACCACGACATAGCTACACTCAGGCAAATTTCGTGGTAAAATGCTGAGCGCTAAGCTCGTCTACCAGGCGAAGCCAAAGAAAGCCCAAAGGCTAATCTCGAAACTAGAATCAAGCCAGCAAGTAGCGATAGTCATTGAGGCGCACAACAGAGCTATATCCATGTGACAAAATGAGTATCCAACCACTACATCTATCATACATAACAGAGCTACGCTCGAGCAAGTCTAGTGATAAAGCGCTAGGCGCTAACTTGCCTACCAAGTGTAGTATAAGAGAGATCCAGAAGGTCTAAGGGGCATAAAAGAGACCATAAGGACTTTGCACCCTAAAGGCTATAAGGCTAAGGGCCAAATGGTACCTGCAGAAAATGTCTGCACCACACAAGCACACATATAAACAGGAGAAATAATAACGGAAGAACTGTAGATAAGTCAATCTCACGGCGGGACTACCACGAAACCCGAAGGTATAAGATCGAAATCTATTGGATAGTCCAGCCTGAGGACTGAGTAGGCGAAATCACTCCACCAAAGTTATCACTAAACCCATAAGGGTGCAGGGAATGGTACCCGTTGGGTAGCCCGGGAAGCGTTCTCTTGGACGCCGCTACCCTATCTGGTAGGTTTGCCCAGGACTTTACCAATAACTTACACCACCGTTAGTACAATCACAGGTATATGTACAAGAATCATCTACTCTAGTTACAAGCATCACACAGGTGCAAACATACTGTTGATACACCAATACAACCACCAACATATAGCTACAACCAATTCCCCACAATACAACCATACCCACCAAGGTACAATCCAAATACACAACCAGTATAGGGAGCATACGCAACATACACAGAGGACAATGTACTTGCCCAACATAAAGTGAAGTACTCGCCTAAAGCTAGAACATGGTGAAAACTTCGGAGAACTTCAACCACAACACGTGCAAGCATGCGAAAAGAGAGAGAATGTGATGGAGAGAGAAAGAGATAGGAAAAGGGGAGAGAGAAAGAGATAGAAAGAGAATGAGAGAGTTTTAGAGAGAAGTGTATGAGAGAGAGATGAGGGAGAGAGAAAGAAAGCGGGAAAGAGAGAGTGGATAGAAGAAAGAGAGAGCAAAAAAAAGGGAGACAGAGAGAGTAGAAGACAACAAAGAGGAGAAAAGAGAGAACAAAAAAGAAATAAAGAAAGAAAGAGAAAAAGAAAGAAAGAAGAGAAAGGAGAAAGGAGGAAAGAAGAGAGGGGGTACGATTTAAGGAAGGGAGAAGGGAGAGAAAGTGAGATAAAGAGAAAGAGATAGAGAGAAAAAGATGTAGAGAAGAAAAAGAGAGAGAAAGAATGAAAGAAGAAAAAAGAGAAGAAAAGGGAGAGGAGAAGGTTGGCCACGGTCAGGTGACCGCCGAAGGTGGCCGCCGGGTCTGAGCAGTAGCTGCCAGCAAGTGGTACCTCGGGGAAGTGGTGGGAAAGGTGGTTGTAGAGGTGATGGTGGTGGTGGTGGTGTTGTTGATTATGATGGTGGTGGAGAGGTTGTGGTGGGTTGTGATGGTGGTGGAGATGATAGTGGAGAGTAGTGGTGGGGAGAGAAGATGGCAGTGGAAGTGGTAGAGGAGGTGATGGAAAATGGTGGTAGTGTGATGAAGATGGTGGTGGTTGTTGAATGAAGGTGGTGGAATGGTGGTAGAGTAGAGTTGGTGGTGGTGAGGATGGGCGTGGGAGGAGGAGGGAATGGTGGAGATGGAGGCGAAGAAGGTGGAGGTGGTAATGGGGGAGTGATCATAATGGTGGTGTTGGAGGAGGTTAAAGGTGGAGGAAGTGGTGGGGGTGTTGGTGGTTGATGGTGGTGGGTATGGTGGAGATGGTAGAGTGGTGGTGTGGGTAGTGGCCGGCCAGCCAAGGGGCGGCGCCAGCACCGGCTCACAGTGGGGAGAGGAAAGAGGAGAGTGGGATTGAAAGAGATAAATGAGAGAGGGAAGAGAGATGAAGTGTGTGTGTGTGTGTGTGAGAGAGAGAGAGCAAGAGATATTATATTTTGTTTAAAATAATAAAAGAAAAAAGAAAAGAAATGATGTGATGGGAGATGGTGAGATGAGATAATGATGGGAAGTCGAGTGCAGGTCGGCAGCATGGGGGCCAGAGAAAAAGAAAGAAAAGGTAAGAAAGGAAAGAAATAATTATAATAATATTATATTTAGTCAAATTTGACTAGTTCAGGAATGTCCTAAAAAATTCTCAAAAATAGAAAATATTATGCTGAGAAATATAGGAAAATTAGATTTAAAAATTCAATACCATTTGCA
The DNA here is from genome assembly GCA_038442645.1 of Agave tequilana. NCBI lineage: Eukaryota > Viridiplantae > Streptophyta > Magnoliopsida > Asparagales > Asparagaceae > Agave > Agave tequilana. Next base: position 133,756 of record JAVJIF010005052.1, on the reverse strand, counting down.
AATTAAAAATCCTGAAATCGATCGGCGATAAATAATAAATGACACCGGTTTGTTCGAATTTTGAATAATTCAGAAAAATCTCAAAAAGTTTTGCTAAAATAGAAAATATGGTTTTTGAGAAATAATATGAAAGCAGATTTCAAAAATTTAACTCCATTTGAAAACTAAAGATCCAAGAATCAATCAGTAACATCGGTCAATACCGAATTTGAAGACTTTACAAAATAATCTAGAAAAATTTTAGAAAATCATGAAAAATTCAAAATACTGAAAAATAATATTTGAAACTAAAACTGATCAAATCTGACTATCTGAAAGGTTAAATTAGGCAGTACACTGGGATCGAGTCCCCGGTTCAGACTCAGCTATGTATTTCGGGAATGGGTGTTACAATCGGGCTACCGACTACCCCGGCCTTAGGGGCACCGCTTCCCTTCTCTTCCCTCTCCACCTTCTACATTCTTGTAACGACCCGAAGTTTTATATAACAGCTGCAATCTGGGTGTGAACTTTTGAGGCATTATAATATAATACATCACTTAGGTAGTTCATATATACTAAAGAGACTGCAATAAACCACCAATTGACATGAGAGAAGAACATAGAAATGATATGACATATATACCGGAATCTCACTAGGGGTAAAGGTTTCAAACATAATTACAAGGAGTCCTAACATAGGGATACAAAGTCGAAGACAACTCGTGTCTCACTAAGACAACTCATGTCTTACTCAGATAATAACTCCTGAGTCAATAGTATCTTTTTTGAAAAGAAATCTGCAAGGAATGTACCTTCTTTTAGTGCATCATTTGCTCTGTGATCTCCTAGAACAACATCACAGACTCATTCTTGGAATGGTTCCTACTGAAGCGGTTATGCAAATATTACACTGGGATCAATATCATGTCATGGCTTATATAGTGCGTGGACATTACCCTCCAATCGCTGCACTAGCGTTGGTGCTTGTATCCTTAGTGATGTGGTTGTGGTTGCTGCTGACGTTGTTGATGGTACTATTATCCCTTCTAGGGCTGCTGATAGCCCTATAGATGTTGGTAACCCTACCGATAATGATCACGCCCTTGCCGAAGGCGTCCCTCTTTATGCCTACCATAACCTCCCCCCGGGTCTAGTACACATTCTAGTCGTATGGCCCGATTGCCCACAATTATAAAAAGTAATTAGATTTCCCTACCTACCAGTCCTCCTATACGGGTCTTCCCTGCTTCGATGATGCAAACGACCTCTTGCTCTTTCCTTTCTCCGCTGCCTGCGCCATTGCCTTGGAAGTCGTTTCTTTAGCCTTCTGGGTAGCAGCATCCTCTAACTCTAGTGTCCTTACTGAGTCCACTACTTTCCTCAATCTGTGAAGTCTTTAAGAGACTATGAACCTCTAAAACTGATGCTAGAGTCCCTTCTTGAACATTTGCATTCCTCTCCCCTGTATGGAACATGTTATCAGTGAAATTGTACAAGCTAATTGGTTGAAGAAGAGAGATTGAATTAAAATAAAGAAAAAGTTAAAAGTAGAAAGTTTTTAATCTTTTCTCAATTTATCCGCATAGCAAGGGCTAGCGGGTCGATCACAGGGAAGAATGCGGAGGAAGTTTTTCGGAATAAATTCTCTAACAAATAGCTTAAAAAAAGAATATTGATTGTAAGAAAAATAATTTAATTAAGTAAAGGAGATTATAGTCTACTAATCATCTACCACAATTATGTGTTAGTCTAAGAAGGAAGAACGAATCCATAAAAATCTACCCTAGAGTTTTGATTGAGAATCAAGTAAGATGAGTAAAAATATTGTAAACCCTAATTAAAGTACACTATTATAATTAAACTTTAGTTCATCCTAGTTTCTAAATATAGCATAAGAAAAGTCTTTTAAACCTAACAAGATGCTATCAAATTTTCTAAATATGAACTAAGAATAATCATGAAAAAGTGCAACCCTAAATTAATTCAACTTAATTAATTATTCATCTTCAAGAATTATCAATTTAATCCTAGAGTTTCTAATAAGCATGAGTTTCTAATCAGTTCACCTTTTAAACTAAACTTAGTTGATCGAGAGATTAGCAAACTACAAGTTAATTTAGTTTTTTATATTTTTTTATTTTTAGGATTTATTATAAAGAAGGAAAGTTCCATAAAAAAGAAAAGAACATAAGCGAATAAAAGAAACTAAAGCAATAAAACAATTAAATTGAAAAATAAGAGAGATGAAAAGAATAATGAGCCTTTATTAATGGATATCACCGGCCAATTACAAGTTCTTCTTCTTTAAAAATCTTCTTCTCCAAATAGAAAGCAAAATAATACAAAGAAATTCAGAAAATAAAATGGCTACACAAATAATCCTATACTCAATCTCTGAGATGCCTCTACTCTGTTACTTTTCAGGGGTACTTATGCGCAGATTTGAAAAGTAAAGTCCCATACAAACATTGTCCCTCAACCGCCATGCCAACAACCTCAAAAGGATCACAGAAACGCGGCTTTTGCCGCATTTTTCGCGGCAAAATCGTGGAGTCTAGTCACGCGCTTTGGTGCGGGGTGTCCTCTGGTCCATCCATCTGGTGATCTATCATCAGAATCTTCAGTTTATCTTTAAATTTTGAAATATGATGATCTCTTAGATAACTTGGAGATCAAGTTATCTCTAAATCCGATTTAAATTCAGATTTTCTGTAATTTATCTTCATCTTGTGGTGCAAGCAACCAGATTTAAATAAAAATTCATCTCTATTTTTAATTGGAATGAGAATTCATCTTGTTCTATCCTTCTCCTCTCTATGTTTTAAATCAAATTAATTTAAAACCCAAATTTAAATGAGATAAAAAGGTGTCTTTTTTATCTTCCTAATTAATCTTTATTTTCATTATTCTTGTGGGTTGGCCTTCTTTTGGGCTTTCTCTTGGATTATGGAGGTCTGCACATCACTAAATAATAAATAAATTAAATAGTAATGTTTTATCAAAAATTAATCATGAAAATGTGAATAATAATATGCATTATTGATGACCAATCACACCCTCACACCTATCTTTTTTCTCTCGAGTAAAAATAAAAAAACTAATTTAACAATCCTAATATTACTTTCATATGAATTACGATTGTACTTAGCATGTGTAACAAGTCATTAAACCTATAAATTACCCCCAGAGGACGAGTGATGTCTCGTGAGGGTTTTCAGTGGATTACACCCACAAAATCTATAAAGAAAATAAAATAAAATGTTAGTATTTTAAAATTTCATTTTAAAAGAGAGAAAATATTTAAAATATCTTTATAAAAATTAAGCAATTTATAAGTTTTTAGGATTACCAATTGATCATTCTTATACTTAGTCTTTATTCAAATATTTATTTATCAATTTAGGTTAAGATTCAAACTGAATTTCTCATCGAGTCTATTGTCTTTACCCTAAGTCATATGCATCTTTGTGAACGTGAATTTTTTTACTTGAGATTCTTTAACTTTAACTCTCATGCCTTATACATTTATTACTTTTTTTTACGAAGTTCGAAGTATTATCACTTCTTTGCCCTTTAAGCACTTCTTTATTTAATATGTATAACTCATCTAATTTACTTTCGTGTAAGTATAAAGGCTTCTTGAGGCCCTAATACCTAACTAATTGATTATTAGATGTGTTAATATATATTATATATTTTTCTCTTTTTTTTCAAACTCATCTTATTACCTTTCGCGTAAATACTAAGGCTTTCTTAGACCAAAGTACCTAACAATTAATAATTAGGTTTATTTATTTTATATATATATATTTTAAAACACAAGAGTTTTTATTTTGAATCCTAAATGTGTAAGTGTATAAAACATGCATATTTCATCAAGGTAAAGATATCAAGACTAAATTACTTTTTAAAATTTTTCTCCTAAACCTAAAAATCAAACAAATACTCTTATTTTAACCAAGTAGTAAGAAATCCTAATTATAATTTTTCTATTACTTAAAATTAACTTAATTACTTACAAAAGATAAGTCAAAATATTATTTTATTTTTCAAAAAATTTTTTAAAATTTTTTTCATAAAAATTATTTTGATTTTTTTATGTTATTAATTTTCTATGTTAAACTTATGTTAATTGGTTACCCCCATCTATCTTATGCATTGTCCTCAACGTATGAATGTATGAATAAATGCATGAAATGAAATGGCAGAAATGTAGAGTTACCGATACATTGGGTCAAAAAAATCTATGGCTGTGTTTTCTTCCGGTACTGATTCTAAGAACAGTTTCAAATATTTACCATTTACTTTGAATTCATTATCATTCTTAAGGTCACATATCACTATGACTTCATGTAGAAACACAGTCCTAACAACGAATGGCCCTATCCATTTTGATTTCAACTTTCATGAAAAAAGTGAAGTCTAGAATTATAGAGTAAGACTTTTGTATAGGGATAAAAGTTTTTCTCATAACAAACTTATCATGAAAAACCTTAACCCTATCTTTCGTAATTCGCATTTTCGTATGCCTCATTTCTTAACTCCTTAAGCTCATAAATATGCAATTTTTGAAGCGCACCGGCCTTATCTAGATCAAAATTTAGCTACTTAATTGCCTATAAGGCTCGGTGCTCTAACTTGACAGAAAGGTGGCAAGCCTTTTCAAAAACTAGCTTATAAGGAGACATTCCTAGAATCGTTTTAAAGGCGGTTCTATATGCCCATAAGGTATCCACTAATTTGGTGGACCAGTCCTTCTTTTTTTGATTCACAGTTTCCTCTAAGATAAGCTTAACTTATCTATTTGAGACTTCTACCTGCCTGCTGATTTAGGGATGGTAAAGTGTGGATAACTTGTATGTTATGGCATATTTTCGCTTAAGAGCTTTAAAAATTCTATTGCAAAAATGTGAATCATTATCACTAATTATGGCACGAGGGGTTCCAAAGCGTGAAAAGATATTTTCTTTTAAGAACTTGACAACAATTTTGTTGTCATTTGTCTTGCAAGGAATGGCTTCAATTCATTTGGATACGTAATCTATAGCCAACAAGACGTGTTGGTGCCCGAATGAGTTAGGAAAGGAACCCACAAAGTTAATGCCCCAAACGTCAAAAAGTTTTACTTCTAGAATTGGGTTTAGGGGCATCATATTAAATCCTTCCTATCATTTGGCATCTTATGCACGTCTTGCAAAAGTCAAATGTATTTTTAAACAAAATGGGCCAATAGAACCCACTCTGTAAAACTTTTTCAGCTATTTTTCGGGGACCAAAGTGTCTACCTAATGCAAGTTCGTAACAAAAGGTTAGAACACTATTTACTTCCTCATCGGGAATATATCTCCTAATGATTTGGTCAGAACAATATTTAAAGATATAAGGTTCCTCCCAAATAAAATATCAGACTTGAGACAAGAACCGATATACATCTTATTTTGACTAATGAGATAGGATTTGATTTGTGACCAAGTAGTTAACTATGTCGGCAAACCATAGTTCCCTAAAAGTAACTAAGAGTTGTTCATCGGGAAAGTTATCATTGATTAGCAACTCGTTAGAAGGGGCGTTTGGAACACGAGAGAGGCAATCAGCGGTGATGTTTTTGACATTCTTTTTATCACGAATTTCAAGATCAAACTCTTGAAGGAGGAGGATCCAACGAATGAGTCAGGCCTTTGTGTCCTTCTTGAGCATTAGGTATTGAGTGCAGAATGGTGGTGAATATCGTAGTTTTGGTCCCAAGTAGGTATGGACAAAATTTTTTCAATGCGAATACTCTTGCCAGTAATTAATTCTCGGTTATAGTATAGTTCAATTGGGCATCATTAAGAGTCCTACTTGAATAGTAGATTATATGCTGCTTGTTATCTATGTGTTGTCCTAAGACAGCGTGTATGGCAAAATCAGAAGCGTCACACATAATCTCAAATGGTTTGGACCAATCCGAGGTAGAAATTATAGGCGTAGAGATAAGTTTTATTTTGAGCTTTTCCCAAGCGTTAAGACATTCGTCATCAAAGATGAAGAGTAGGTCTTTAGCTAAAAGGCTTGTTAAGGGTCTAGCAATTTTGCTAAAATTCTTGATGAACTTACTGTAGAAACCGACGTGTTCTAAGAAGGAACGGATGTTTTTCATACATTTGGGTGTGGGAAGCTTGGTTATGACCTCTATCTTTATCTTGTCCCCTTCAATCCCTTTTCTACAGATTTCATGACCTAGGACAATCCTATGTTGTACCATAAAGTGACACTTTTTCTAATTTAAAGTCAAATTCTTTTTGTGCATCGTTTGAGCACAAGTTCTAGATGATGGAGGCTGAAAAAGTCTCCATAGATGGAGAACTCGTCCATGAATATCTCTAAGAAATGTTAGATTATGTCAAAGAATAAGCTTAACATGCAACGTTGAAATATCTCAGGGGCATTGTATAAATCAAAAGGCATTCAGCGATATGCAAAAGTCTCAAATGGACATGTGAACATTGTTTTCTCTTAGTCCTTCGGGGCTATAGATATTTGGTTATACCCGAAGTAACCATCTAAGAAACAGTAATACTCATGACCTGCTAATCGTTCAAGCATTTGGTCAATAAATGGAAGGGAAAATAGTCATTGCGGGTGGCAGCATTCAACTTACGATAGTCAATGCAAACTCGAATATAGGGAGTCTTATTTGAACTAACTCTTATTTGTCATTCTCTATCACTATAAAACCAGATTTCTTAAGTACCGCGTGGACTGGGCTGATCCATTGGCTATCAGAAATGGGATAAATTATCTAATTATCTAAAAGTTTCACTATTTTAGCTCGTACCGCTTCTTGCATGATAGGGTTTAACCTACACTGCGAGTCTCCCTTTGGTTTTGCCTCTTCATTTTGATGGATTCGATGTTGAACTATAGTCAATTTAATCCCTTTATGCAGGTCATCGTCCAACCAATTGCTTCCTTATGTTTTCTAAGGATTGTCATAAGGTTTTTCTCTTGCCTATTAGTTAAGTTGGATGCAACTATAACTTGTAGAGTCTCTTATTCACCTAGGTAGGGATACGTGAGATGCTTGGGTAAGATTTTTAGCTCTAAGGAAGGTGGTGACCTGATAGGTGGAGGAGTAAGACTTATTGGCTCCTGATCTAATGAACTTGGGCTTGATGCCCATTCAATCGTAGAATTGACTATCTCGTCAAGGTTGAAATCCTCGAATTCTAACTCAGTATCACACTTTGCTTCTAGTTCTATCTCCTCTCTATTCTCACTAGTCACATTTTCAATTAGGTTAACCTCAAAGGGTTGGTCATCTATGTCATAGGGGTGTTTATCTAAGTTGAAAATATTGGCTTCTTTAGTCATGTCTCCAAAGGTCAATCTCATAGATCTGTTTCTATAATGTATAATTGCATTGGCAGTCGCGAGGAACAAACATCCCAAGATGACAGAAGTTTGGGGCCTAAGATTAGACATGGGTTGTGTCTCTAGAATAATGAAATCCACTAGGTAAATGAATTCTCCTATACGTATAAGGACATCATTGATTTCTCTCTTGGAACCTTAATTGATCGATTAGCTAACTGGACTGTAACTTGAGCTGGGCTTAGTTTGCCTAATACAAGTTGTTGATATACAGAGAAGGGAAGCAAATTAATGCTTGCTCCCAAATCACGAAGTGCTCTACTAATTTTGGCTTGACCTATTATACAAGAAAGGATGGGACAAATAATAGCTCACTAGTGTTAGTGGCTAGAAGAATTTTCTTGGGCATATTTGTCTTTCTTTTCTTGGTGTACATGTCCTTAAGGAATTTGGAATAACTAGTAACATGTTGGATTGCATCAAAAAGTGGTATATTAAGCCTAACTTGATTGAACACCTTAAGTATTTTCTCCATATGTGCATTATTATTATTCCTAAGCCTATTCGAAAATGCGGCTACAGGTTAGTGCACTTATTTGGCTGACTTATCAACTTTAGTTTCTTTAGAGTTTTGTGGAGGTGGAGTGGAACCAGATGGAGTGGATGTTTGAATCGGGTCTAGTGGCATGTATATTTGATTATCAACTTGTTTCCCTGATCTCAATGTATGAATCAAGTTACACTGGTTTGGATCTTGAGCCTCATGGCTTGCCTAGGATTCCTAAGGTTTGGCAATGGTTAACTTGGTAGAGTTCCTTTTTGTCTTTCACTAATTGGATTAGCTTGTTGACTCAATTGCATCTCTATCCTAGTCATGATTTGAGCTAGTGTTTCTTGGCTTTTAACTAGAATGTCCACCTTTAGTTACATATTAGAGAGTCTTGTTTCCATATGTGAATTTTTGAAAGAGGGTGGAGGACTTTGGTTGGGGAACTTTTGTTGATAAGGAGATTATCGAAAATTGTTAGAGAATTTGGACTTTACTTGATCATTGCAGTTTGGGCCCCATGAGAAATTTGGGTGATTTCTCGAACCGGAATTATAGGTGAATGAATATGGATTATTGGCGGGCCTTGTGAAGGTTGCATTCATATTTTCGGGCAACATTTGATGAGCTAAAAAGACGGGCCATTCCTCAAACACGTGGCTCATGGCCTAACAGTAAATACATCCTGCCGAAGGTGTTGGGCTGACTTTATTCACCGAGACTGGCTCCTTAGTTTCTAGAGCTTCTAATCTTCGCATCAAAACATCTAGTTTAGAATGTTTGTCTCAATAAAATGGGCACCTCCTTTTGAAGAGCTAATGTCGTTAGTCCTAAATTTTTCCGGAGTTGATTCCCATTGGATGGTCTTATCAGCCAAGTCTTCATATAATAACTATCCTTCATCTTCGTTCTATTTTTTAAAATCCTCCTTGGCGTATGAATTCTAATAGGATTTTCATTTGATATTCTAATCCATCATAAAGAGATTGGCAAAGTCACCATTTCTCTATCCTATGGTGAGAGCATTAGGCAGTGAGGTCCTTAAAGCGTTCAAAGTACTTCTAAAATGGTTCATTAGTTGTTTGTTTAAACTGCAAGATGCTTCTCCTAATTTGCGCAATCTTATGAACAGGATAGAATTTCTTCAAGAAGGCCTTGACGAAATTATCCCATGATGATATTGAACTGACTTCTAGAATGTAGAGCCATTTCTTTGCTAAGTCTTTCAAAAAGAATGGGACAAAACGTAACTTAACAGTATCTACTCCTAGGTTGGGTATTTTCATTATTAGACATACTTCATCAAATTCTCTTATGAAAAAATATGCATCCTTGGATTCAAATCCATGAAACTTGGGAAGAGTATTAATGTATTGTGGTTTCAGCTCAAATTGATTGTCTCCTACATCAGGGAGTTGAATGCAAGATGGAAGAGAGGTCCTAATAGGATAGAATCTATCCTGCAGTGATGGTGATTGTGCCATATGTGGATCGGGTTTGGGTGATGAACTGTTCCTGGTTAGTCTAGATATTACTGGGTCTCTCGACCAAGCTGACATGCACAGTTAACAAACAAGTTCACCCAATCAATCAAGGAAAAAATCAAAAATTAAAATCAAAAATCCTAATTTAGGGTAAGCCTGGACCTAGACGACACTTCACTTTAGACTTTCTTTGAGAGGTATATTACTGACCTTAATCACAAGTTAATCGGTCAGGTAAGTGGCAAGATTGGTGGGAGGTATCCGTTAAAGACAGACCTATTTATGCCAAACCACCAACCTTTGAGTTTTTGCCTCTCAATTCCTTGCCTAGTCACCAATTTGATAAGAGTTAATTTCGAACAACTTTCTCTTTCAGTCAATCTCTTAATGAGTTCGAGTTAACCTAAGATCAACGTCTAGTCAATTTTTATTTTAGAGTTAGGGTTGTGAGTGCAACGAAAATGGTTTGTAGGCCAAGGAAGGGTAATGACGTCCCCATCTTATATTATTTATGGGTTTTGGCCTTAAGATGTATTAGTACACATGTACAAACAAATAGAAAAGAATTCACTCAAAAGCAGTAAATCAGTCAAGGATGCTTCCTAGTCTATATATATTGTGGACGTACCTTGTCGCCAACACTCCTCAACAAAAATTAAAAAATTTAAATAGACACGTGCCAATGATGTAAGAATCTAATTTTTTAATTAGTCAACTAATAGATTACTATTAATTAGTTAGCAGTATGCATGGTGATCACAAAGAAAAATTATAAAAACAGTAAATAGAACTTTGCAATTTGCACCAACCTGCAAAAGTACATTAGTAGTGATCTACTACAGCCGCGAAAACGCGAATTTTGCCATGCAAACGCGGCTGTTTAGTAGGCTCTATTGCTCTGCCTTCGAGGGCAGAGGCACAGAGTAGCAATATGTCCTGATATGCAGCAAGTTTTTCTTGTTATCAGATCCTGCAAAAAGAAACAGAAAAAAAGAAAATTAGTTAAAGAGAATATCGTACCATTCCCTCCCTTGAAACGATGCCAAAATATTAACTGTAGAAGAGAGATTGAATTGAAATAAAGCAAAAGTTAAAATTAGAAAGTTCTTAGTCTCCTCTCAATTTATCCGCGTAGTAAGGGCTAGATGGGTCGATCCACAAGGAAGGATGCGATGGAAGCTTTTCAAAATGAATTCTCTAACAAATAGCTAGGAAAAAGAATATTGATTGTAAGAAAAAATTAATTAAGTAAAGGAGATTATAATCTACTAATCATTTACCACAACTATGTGTCAGTCTAAGAGGGAAGAACATCATATTGAATCCATAAAAATCTACCCTAATTAGAGAGCAAACCCTAATTAGAGAGCACTAATTATAATTAAACTTTATTTCATCCTAGTTTCTAAGTATAGCATAAGAAAAGTCTTTTAAACTTAACAAGATGCTATCAAACTTTCTAAATATGAACTAAGAATAATCATGAAAAAATGCAATCCTAAATTAATTCAACTTAATTAATTATTCATCTTCAAGAATTGTCAATTTAATCGCAATGTTTCTAATAAGCATGGGTTTCAATCAGTTCATCTTTTAAACTAAACTTAGTTGATCAAGAGATTAATAAACTACAAGTTAATTTATTCATTTTTTTATTTTTTTAGGATTTATTTTAAAGAAGGAAAGTTGCATAAAAAGGAAAAGAACAAAAGCGAATAAAAGAAACTAAAGCAATAAAATAATTAAATTGAAAAACAAGAGAGATGAAAAGAATAATGAACCTTTATTAATCGATGTCACCGGCCAATTACAAGTTCTTCTTCTCCTTCAAAAATCTTCTTCTCCAAACAGAAAGCAAAATTATACAAAGAATTTTAGAAAATAAAATGATTAAAAAAATAATCCTATACTCAATCTCTGAGATGTCTCTACTCTGTTACTCTTCGGGGGTATTATAGGTAGATTTGAAAAGTAGAGTCTCATGCAAAACTGTCCCTCAACCGTCATGCCACCGCCTCAAAAGGGTTGGATCATCTTCTTGCGGTGCAAGCAACCAGATTTAAATAGAAATCCACCTCTATCTTTAATTAGGATGAGAATTTATCTTGTTCTATTTTTCTCCTCCTCTAGGTTTTAAATCAAATTAATTTAAAATTCAAATTTAAATGAGATGGAAAAGATGCTTTCTTTATCTTCCCAATTAATCTTTATTTTTATAACTCTTGTGAGTTTTTGGGCTTCTTTTGGGTTTTCTCTTGGATTATGGAGTCCTGCACATTACTAAATAATAAATAAATTAAATAGTAATATTTTAACAAAAATTAAGCCAGAAAATGTGAATAATAATATGCATTATTGATGACCAATCACACCTCCATGCCTATCTTTTTGCTCGTCCTCAAGTAAAAATAAAAAAAACTAATCTAACAATCCTAATATCACTTTCATTGGAATCACGATTGCACTTAGTATGTGCAACAAGCCATTAAACTTCTAAGTTAACCCTAGAGTGCGAGTGTTGTCTCATAAGGATTTTCAGTGGATTACACCACAAAATCCATAAAGAAAGAAAAATAAAATGTTAGTATTTTCGAAATTCCATTTAAAAAAAGAGAAAATATTTGAAATATCTTTGTAAAAATTAAGCAATTTATAAGTTTTTAGGATTATCAAATTGATCATTCTTATACTTAGTCTTTATTCAAATATTTATTATCAATTTAGGTTAAGATTCAAACTGAATTTCTCATTGAGTTTATTATCTTTAGCTTAAGTTATATGCATCTTTATGAACGTGAATTTTTTTACTTGGGATTCTTTAACTTCAACTCTCATGCCTTATACATTTATTACTTTTATTTTTGTAAGAAGTTTGAAGTAATACACTTCGTTACCCTTTAAGCACTTCTTTTTTTTAATATGTATAACTCATCTAATTTTCTTTCGTGTAAATATAAAGGATTCTTGAGGCCCTCATATCTAACTAATTGATTATTAGATGTGTTAATGTATATTATATATTTTTCTGGCGGCGTTGGAGGTGGGTGACTTCCGCCAACCAAGAAATCCTCTATGGCCATCCTCGTCGTCAGTGGTGTTAGGAGATGAATCAGATACTGGGGTGCATGTCCCTCTTCTGCATCCAGATCATCAACTGTTCAGGATCTCATGGTCCATTTCCTAACATGATATACGAGATTGTATAGAGATGACAGGGTCATCAACCCCAAAAATATCTTACAATCAAATTTTATAAATAGACTGTTAGGTTAAATAAAATATTTCAAAACTATTGAAATTAAGTGTATATAAATAAATTGTGAAAATTTTCCCACTCATCCTTACTCGGACTAAGATTTCATATCTATCTTATTCTTGAGTTCTAAGGAATCCTATACTTGCTCCATAACTAGGTTGGGTTTAATCTATAGGACACTTGAACCTAGAGCTCTGATACCAACTGTAATGAGCTGAAGTTTCATACACCAGTTGCAATCTGGGTGTGAACTTTTTGAGGCATTATAATATGATATATAACTTAGGCAGTTTAAATATACGAAAGAGAATGCAATAAACAGTTAACTGATATGAGAGGTGAACACAGAAACAATATGACATATATCTGGAAATCCCACTGGCGGCAAAGGTTTCAAGTATAAATACAAGGAGTCCCAACATAAGGATACACAGTTTAAGGCTGGAATATATACATCAAAATAGGAATAGGATGTAAAGCTACCTAGAGGGGGTGAATAAGTGAAGTACTAATCTGATACCGAATTCAAAACCTTAAGCTAACAAAAACTAAACACACAAATAGATTCCAAAGAGTGAAGCTGAATTCAAAGTGAAGGGCTCTACAACTTCTCCTCAAAATTTTTCTTTATAAGAGTTGAGGTGCTTCAATAGCTCTCTTGGATCAAAACAAGTGTCGGCACAATATCAAACATATATAAATGAACAATAAAAGTAATGCAAGATATAAACAATTGTAGAGTTGAGTTAAGAGATATCCAAACACAAACAAGAGGATATGTTTCGAGGTTCGAGCCACTTGCTCTACGTCCCTGCCTTTACCTAGAAGGATTATTACTATCTCCACAAGGAAACTCCATGAAGGAAACAATCCTCTGTACAAGAGGAGGCACCTCAATGGTCCTCAACACAAGAGGAAGGCACTTAGTCAATAACCAAACCAAATGCACCTCTACACAAGAGGAAAGCATAAAGCAAAGAGAAGATTACAAACACTTGGTGATCATTAAGTTCACAAATTAGAAATCTCACAATACAAGATCTTAAAAGATAGATTTAGAGATGAAAGCTCAAGTTTGTAAGAAAACAAAGGTTTTGAAAGTAAAGCTCTTAAGAAAATACTTGGGAAAACTTATTCGAAAATAGAAAACTTGAAGTTCAAAATTTGTATTTCCTAAAAACTTGTTTTCTTAATTTTAAATTTTTTTTCCAAAACTTGAAACAAACACAGTTGAAAAACTCTCTTTGGATAAAGAATTTAAAGCTCTAAAACTAGCTGAAAAACTCTATTGCATGTGAAAAAATAAGCTCTAGAAAATCTTAGTGAAAACTCATCCCAAAAACCCATATATATAGGCTAAAACAAAAACTAGCCATTAGGGTTAAACAGGTTCGGAATTGGCTTGGCGGTCGACTGGGCGGTCAATCGTCCAACGACTATTTTAATAGCCATTGTGTAACAATCCCATATTTTTAATATCCTTAATAATCATAAACATTCTTTTAAACTAACAAATTATCTTAATCATCTCCAAATTCTTGAAAATTTTGACAGCACCTCCTTTGTAAATACTAATCTGACCTGATATATTATACCAGCCACAAATAGTTTTCGCCAACATCAGCGTACAAATTCTCAATATAGATACCAAAAAAAAAAAAAATCAATACTCGGCAACCATCCACGGAATCATAATAATATTTCGGCTTGACATCGCCTACTTATGTGAAAACACAAAAATATATCTCGAGTGTACCCCTCTTGGCACCCACAAAATAATGCAGTACTAGTATAATTCCAACTTATCATGATTATCACAATTAATTCAATAATATATCCTTGAGAATACATATCTTGATATCACTAATCATAAAAACTATATCCGATATCAATTTGGAATGAAATTATTTATAATATACCTCTAAATATATTTATACAAGATCAACTACCTATCTCACAACTAACCACAGTATCAATAAGCACAAATACTTGAGAATTTCAACACGATTAAATTACAAATAAAGAAAATAGATTCTAAGTGAAGTTTCCTAGCAGCTTAAATCGGGCCATTACCTCAACGAAATCTGCACACATATCAGTCTGTGGAGGAGTGAGCTCGACAGCTAAGTAAGCTGAGTTAGCAGAAAATCAAGAAATAGTGAATATAATCGATAATAAGTATAATTTTTCAAGTAATAGGGTAAATCTGGATGAACAAGAGAAACATGAAATTGACATCTCATGATAAAACAATCAAGACAATTGTCTCCATAATCTTCAGAAATGATCCGATTCTGTTAGTCATTGACTTTCAAATACTTTCTAAGTTTTATTCTACATATAATAAGATTTATGAGCTGTATAGAACAATTTTGTTTAGTTATAACTTATTATCGAATTCATCTAATGTATATACAATATGTTTTACACAAGTATCTTGTATTCCACACGCGATGATGCATCAATCACAATAACTAAATCACAAACATAGTTTATGTATTAAGATAATACATGCATCACAAAATATACTTGTATATCATATAATCATATTACACTTCACATATCACAATATCACATCACACTTCATAACATTTACATGTCATATTTAATGAAATACACATTATACATTATTCACATGCATATACAATTCACTCGTGAAGTGTGAAATTCTCTTTCTTTCCCCTCTAACCCAACCAGCCTTTTCCTCCGTATATATAGATATATAAAATAATAACACCATCTTTCTCCTCTTATCGGCTCCTGCCCTGCCCCTTCCTCCATTATGTCTATATGTATGTGTATATCATGTAACAATAACGTCATCTTCTCCCTCTTACCCGCTCCGGCTCGGCTCCTTCCTCCATATATATAAATATATGTAACAATAACACTGTTTTTCCCTCCTACCGGCTCTGGCCCGGCTCCTTCATCCAATATGCATGAATGCAAAAGACATATATTTGTACTTACATGTAAATAACAACCATTGTATCAATACAAAAATAAACCAAATATTATAGTTTTTGCTTTTCAGTTTATCAATTTCACTTTCAAAGAATTACATGTGATTCAACATATATATAAATTCATATATAAGTTAACATTGTAGTGATCTATTCATTTCTTTTGTGTAGATTGAGTTCTTATTCACATTATATATATCCAACCCTCTTGACTCGATTACATGTATGTGTGTGTATATATAATCAAAATGTCATACACAATCATGATTATACAAATCCCAGAGCATACCTTATGGTTGTAAGCAATCATCACTTATCTAGGTGCACTTATGTGTCAATAACTTTATGAATAATGAACCACTTATCAGACAATTGCTTGCACTACCAACAGACATTCTTAGGCCATACTGTTAAGTCTTGTGGTTAAATATACTCCTCCTTTATATTCGATATTTGATGTCATAAAAAATTAACTATCAACTCATGTTCGAAATTTTAACATACTTAATAATTATAAGTGCTCTAATAAGTCAACACTTAAGCAGCATCATCCATTTTCATTCTATCAAAATTATTATTTACGATTAAAAAAATATATGATTCACTAGATTAAGTTCTCATCATAAGTTATTACTCGGTTCTTTAATCTTTGTAAGTCCGTTATGTATTATTTTGGCTAACCAATCACTAAGTTCATTATTTGATTTATATGTGCACAATTATCACCTCTTGGTGGTTGTCGGGAGTAATTAATTATATTCATGTTGAAGTCCAATTCTACTTACTATTTGTGCGTAATTAATTTAAGAGTTATAGTTCACTTGCCAACCCTTAAGGTAATGAGGATTGAAGTCATAAGTAATTTCTATACTTGATAATTACATAGGCTACGGTGCTAGAAGCAAAGAATCAAATTAGTTGAATAGAGTTCACCAATTTCTATAATTGAAACATCTAATCATTCAGAGGATTAAAGGGCTATTAGAATTACGTTGCACTACATAATCAAACAAGGATCAAAGTTCTACTTTGATTTTTTGCTAATCTGATAAAACTTATTCAAATGGACAAGTAAGAATAGCAAGTCCTCAATAAGAATAAGGTATTATGCATCGAGAGATATGAAGACTAACCCTAATATAGGAAGAATGAAAGCTTATTCTTTAGACGTGCCATCCAAGTTCTTAAAGTTTGATCCCCAAACTATTTTTCTTCATTAAATGGCGTACCTTACTGATGGGGAGATTTCGCTCCTCGCTTTAAAATTAACCGCAAGTGCACGGTCATTCGATGTAGCACTTGAAGGTCGACCCACAGGGACAGGTCGTTCTTTTGGTTTCAACACCTCTACGCGAATTGATCAAAAATTTTATGGGTTTGTGAGCTATGTGAACTAATTAGAGTAAAAGAAAAGTCAAGCACTTAGGATCGAATCCCCTAAACTAGTATCAAGCGGACAATTTTGGTCTCCATACCAGTTTGTAATACACACCAAATCTCTATGTCTAAGAGGCACATTAATTCTGAACACTAGATTTAAGCACAAGCTATTATCCAGTTACATGCTCCATCAAAGGTAAATTAACTAAATTAAATAAATAGCATAAATGCAACAGACCCTAAGCATGGACCATTAACCCCGATACATAGTCTGTCAAATAAGTAGTGACTCTAAAATAATTTTCTAAAATTTATAGGTCATTTGGTGTGCATACAGTCATAAATAGGATAATAACTCGGTCCATAAGAATTAAGTCCAGGTTCATCCCCCCTAAGCGCTTGCAGCAAATTAGCTACTCATGATAAAATTAACAATAAACTAAACTAATTAAATCAGTTTAAAATTATCTAAATTTAATTAAACAATTACTGAAAACTATTAAACTAATGAAAGCATAAAAAGGAAAAAATTTAAAATTAAAAAGAATTACCCGCGGGACCTGCACTTGCAGGTGGAGGGGAAGGCGCCTTCCTCTTCAAAGTGGGGGTGCCAAAGGCCTGTGCTCCAATCACAAGGCTTCTGTGGCCTTGTGCTCCAATCAAAGGCCGCCAAGGGCCTTCTTTCCCTGTCCTGTGAGCAGAGAGAGGGGCAGCCTCTCTCTCTTTTGCCTTTTCTTTTTTTCTTTTCTTTTGATCTGGTGATCGGTGGCTGTGCCTCTTTTTTTTTTTTTTGGTTGATGATGGAGGAGATGAATCAATCAAAATCAAACAAGAACAAAAATAACAATGTTGAGATAAAAAATATGAAAGCCTCAAATTCTCAGATCTAAAAAAATGTACGTACCGATGAAAGAAAAAAAAAATCCCTTCTCAAAACCCTAGCCTTGGCTATTTATAGGCTTAGGGTTTTGATTATTCTACATAAAGGTCCAAAACATTTATTTAATTATACAGAAGAGCTATCAATGTCAAATTGCACTAAAACCCCTGAACTTTACAAAATTGCGTTTTTATTCCAAGTGACTTCCAACTTCTCCGAATTGACTGTACATTTATCTGGTGTTTGTTTTGAGCATGGTAGAGCAGCACTAGTGCCAAGCATCCCATCTTGCCTTCAGTCTCCTGCTGCACATCTTACAGTCTCCAGAGCACGCTTTTGTGGTCCAGTTTCCTTTTGATAGCTCACTCTACCAAACACCACTAAAAATACCTGAGCAGTATTATTATAGACAAATGATAGATAAATAAGGGCATGAAAATGTGACAAAATCGTGCTGATCACTTACTTATAAAATGACTTCATTTTTTTTGTTATTTTATTTATACACTCAGTATTTCTTTTTCTTGCTTTGCCCATTGCTACCTAGCAACCTTACTATGATAAATATCAGATTGTACAAATCCTTGCAAGTACTAGGTTGATGAAATCCCAAATAATAGATTCGAGGGTCTAATTTGTTTACACCAAGTAACTGGTTCGATAAAGAGGGACATAGGATTAACTTGCTCCACTGTTCTTCCTAGTAGAGATGCTTGCATCAACAATTCTTAGACTAGTTATTATAAGTTTAGGACTCATTTGTAAATTGATAGATATAAACATGGTTTTTTGCCACTCAATCTCGAAGGATTAGCATTTCATGAAATAAAAAACTGGCTTGACTAAAGAGTATATGGTATCTCAGTTGGTGCAGTAATCTCAATGAGCAAGTCATCACCCTACATATTGTTTTTAAAGAGAGATTAGTTAATATAGATAATGGGACATGGGGTATGAACATCAACAATTGAATGAATTGACAATCTTTCGATGATTTCTTCTCACGTGAAAGATAAATAAGGCATTATCTTAGGATAGTAACATGAATAATTATTATTAAGTTCATTCCATACCTTGGGTCCATGCACCTCCAGTGGTTAATTTGAATTAAAACGTTTGGTCAGAGTTGAGTTCTCAATAATACTTAAGGTTATCTAAGATCTGTTATCTAGGATCTCTAGTAGTTTGTTTCTCAGTTCCCATATTCTCTCCTCAAGAACATGCTTGAGTCATAACTAGAAATAAAGGACAATGTACTCGAGTCATTCTCCTCAGAATGGTATTTGGCACATCTTCAAGTGCTTACCGCTTTGATGATGGAGTACTAGTATAGACCAGATAGATTATAAGGCCCAATTTGTTCTCGATCGCCTACTTACCCAATTGAGTTTATAAGTGAGGAACCAAGAGTGGAAGCCAAAAAGGAAGGGAAACCTCCACTTGTACAATATCCTTAGCTTATAGGAGATGTGTGTGGATTTGTGATGTATTGCCTACAAGGAGTAAGAAAATAAGTACAAAACTAGCAGAAGTTCAAGCTTTTATTATACTTAGGATCATTAATATTCCGAAATAATGACAACTCATCAAGACCGGAGGATATTCATGCTTGTAGCAATTGTGGGACTGGAGACTAATATTATGAATCAAGATATTTTTGTAAGGAACATGTACTGAAGATTTATACTAAGATAATTCTGAATAATTAGCAAAAGGTCCTACAATTTATTGACTATAATTTTCCAAAGATATCTCCAGCCACACTAGAAGGTAATGGTATGCTATATATTCACAATTTAATTGAGGATTACCTTGACTCCCCAATGAATCACCTTGAATTTTTACCAAAATCTCAACCCGTTCTTCCTTTCATGGCCACTCAAAAACTTGCACATTTGGCTATAAATTGACTCTATAATCTCTTAACTTGCCTTGACCTTTAGTAAGTTTAATTTTTATAACTTCTTAGTTTTGAATTTATTTCCTTGTGTCAAGTTAGTAATCTAATCTATGAGATGAAAAATTATTGTGGATCTCTTATATCAAAGCAGAACATACCTACATGCACACATGTTTGGGAACAATTTGGAAACCAACTCTTCAATAAGCTATACTCTAGCCTCATACTCTTATGTGGAGATAACCAAAGAGCAACATCAACAATGAACCACAAGAACAAGAGCAAGTAGGATATTTATAGTCACGACACCATAATGATTTTAGGATTTCAATAAGCTAGAATTAATCTGAGATCCATTAAGAATAATGATCATACAATACTCAAGCTTGCTTGGATTTAGAAGATTTTCATCAAGAAAATGCAAGGAATTTGGATTAAAGAAGAGATAATCCCGCACCTTGCTATTTCTTTTCTTGCTCATGGCAACAAGGCCACACATGCTGGGCCTTCTACGCTGCTCGCCCTCGACCTCCTCCCCCAGCGCGCCCCTCACGTTCTCCTTGCGCGTCGTTCGCGCTGCCGCCATGCACAGACCAACGAGAGGGAAAGGGAGGAGAGAGGGAAGGAGAGGAATTATAGGAGAGGAAAAGAGATTGAGAGTTAGAGAGTGAGGAATTGATGAATAAGAAGATTTAGAGTTTGAAATTTGGGGGAAAATGAGAGTGAGAGAGAGAGGGCTCGGTTACTAGGCATGACGAGAGTGAGATGGGGGAAATAATTACCCCTTAGCACAAACCAACCTACCTAAATTTTTATTACATATTAATAATTCCTCTCCCTTTCTCCCATCAAGCCAAATGTACCCACAAATCCCAAGCAAAAATCCTAACCATTGATCACACCCCATGCACACCTACCACATGCCACTAATACTCAATAATACAATACTATGGTATTTTTTATGTATTTAATTATTTTTTCTCGTATTTACACAATATATTAATACACCCATGTAATATTGATTGTATACGTTTATTACATATCTATTATCATATTTCTACATCTATCTTGTAATAAATTCTGCTAATTCCTTATCTTAATATCATATTTTGCAAGTTTGTCTTAAAGAAGGGAGAGAAGATAAGACCAAATAAAAGATAGTTAAATTCTGATTTAATTGGATCTATTTGGTTAACTATAGATATAGCCAAATAAATACAGTTGAAATCGGATTTAAAAGAATCAATTTGGTTGGCTTGAAGAATCAAAGGGATATTGTCAAAATTCAGAGATCCAAAGAGATAATATCAGAAGATCTTTTCTGTCAGGCAAGCGATTTTGTCCATATCTCCAACCTTATCAGAAGATATTTTCTGTTAGGCCAGCGATTTGATATCATCTTCAACCACGCTCTCCCTTAACCATTTCAACTTATAAATACCACCACTTTAGAAGGCAAAGGCACGACTGAGAAGAGAAATTTTAGGCTAGGTTTTTACTTTATTTTAGTTTAGGATTTTGTTTTACTCTTTTATAATTTTTAAATTTATATATGTAACTTAAAAGAGAGAAGAGTTTCATGAGAGAATGAGAGTGAAGCTTGATTGAGAGTGATACCGGTGTAAGTAATCTTCTTTTCTTTCTTTTTACTTTAGTGAATCTAAAGTTATATTTTTTGTTCTCCATTTCTATTTTTGTTCTACTTTTCTCTGAGATGCTTATAATCCAAATAAATCATATAGCCTTAAAACTGACTTGCCCTTGCAAATGCAATTGATGGCTTATGGTGATGAATAGCCATAAATAAATTAGTTTAAGTTTGCACCTTTATTTCTAGTTTAGAATGGGAATGGAGAAGTTCCTATACTCCATGTTTTGATGGCCTTTAAGGCAAGGTAAATCATCATAATGGATCCATGGTAAGCAAGCTTCAAGGGGGTAAGTAAGTATTTATTTTAGTTTTTTTCTTTCTTTGTTTGTTAGGTTAGAAACACATCTCTCTTTATTCTTCTTTACTTTAACTTAGTTTTTCTTTTTCTTTTCAAAACAATCACCATCTTCTCCACTCTTCCTTTTTCTCCAAATTAACATAGCTTTTTTTCTCTTTCTTTTTAAAAAACATAGAACAACTTTTAACTAGTTATGTAAACTTTAAAAAACTTACCTAACGCTTCCATCGTAAGTCCATCCTTGTGGATCATGACCCGCATAGCCACTAGTTATAGCGGTAGAATTAAGAACCTTGCACTATATAATCTTCACTTCTATATTCTGTATTTTCTGTGTACAGGTCTACCTCAATCAAATTTTGGCGTTGTTGCCGAGGGACGGTAAATTTTTCTTTTAGTTTACCTAACAGTTAAATTTTGTTCTATGTTTTTGTGTGCAGAGGCTGATTTAAAAGAAATGAAAGTTGCAGAAACACATAAGCGGCTTTAAGACTCTGCTCTAGAAAGCAGAGCCGAGAAGCCCTCAATCTTGCTGCGCCAATGTGGTAAAAGCCGCGTTTTCACGACAAGTTGAGTGAACTACTCACCATTTTTCTTGCAGGTGGATGCATTGCAAAGCTTTGATTTCTGCTACTGTTAGTTTTCTTATTTAACTCACTATATACACATTTTTAGCTCAATAGTAAATTGTTACTTGTAAATGCTAAAAAGCATTTAGACTTGCATTTAGGCACGTATCTAATTCGTTACATTTCATTACTGTTGAAGAGTGTTGGAGCAAAGATACGTGTGCATAGCATATTGCATAGGAACACTTTTGAATTGTTTATATTACTTAAGTGTTGCTTTTCATATACATGTACACGTTGCACTCAACTGAATAAAGGGCTTGTTCTATAAACAAGATAAGATGAGGAAGTCATTACCCTCCCTTAGCGCTCAAACTATCTTCTCATTCACTAACCTATCCTAACTTAAAACTGAGAAGACGTTGGCCCTTGGGACATCTCGGACTCAATAGGAGACTGAACTAAGGGAAAGTTATTAGAATTTGACTCTTATCAAATCAGTGTCAAAGGTTTGGGATTGAGAGGCAAAATCTCGAAGAACAGTAGTTTAGCATAATTAGCCCGTTACTTAGGGACGATACCTCCCACTAGTCTTGCCCCAACCTGACTGATTAACTTGTGGTTAGATTCTGCAATTTGTAAGTATACCTAGAGGGGGGTGAATAGGTGTACCGCTAATCTAATGAACTAAATGCGAAAATTAAAACTAATTTGCAACTACACTTAGTGCAACCAACGAGTGTAGCCGAATTCCCCGTGAAGGGCTCTGCACTAACTCTTCTTGATTCCTCTGAATAAGAGTTGAGGCGCTATATGAAGCTCTCGTGGTTAAGCACAAGTGAGGCACACAAACACACAAGCATGTATATGATATGACAAAGTAAAGTAATGCACAAATAAAGAGAGAGAGTTTAGAGTCAATGGATCAAACACAAACAATAAGATGTGTTTCGAGGTTCGAGCGCCGAGCTCTACGTCCCCGCCTTCACCGAGAAGGATTTCCAATCCACTAGGAGTACCGAACTCCTCTCTCAACCAATACAACCTCTACCAAGGCAATACAAACACCACCTCACATAAGAGGAGTAGGCCCTTAGCCAAACAACCAATCACCTCAACACTTGAGGGATACAAATCCTACTCCACCTCACACAAGAGGGAGTAAACCACAACCTCAACCCCTATCAAAGAGGGAGCAAACCACAACCCAAATCAACCTCTACCAAAGAGGGATATCACAAAGCAAAGGGTTTACAACTTGGTGGTATATCTCAACCACAAACCAATTTTCCCATAAATAAATGATCCTATAGAATAGGATAGAATGATAGCTCAAGCGTGGAAATCAAGGTGTTTTGGAAATCAAATAACAAAGAAAAACTACTTGGGAAACTACTTGAAAATGATAGAGATGAAGATTTAAAACAATATCCCAAAATTCTATTTTCTTTGATTTTTTCAAAACCCTTGAAAACAAAAAATAAAGATGAAATCTTTGAGCTTTAAAAACACTTTTGAAAGCTTGTAAAAACACTGGAGAGTATAGAAGTTTTGGCTCTAAAAATCTTTTGGAAAAACTCAAACCAATGGGGCATTTATACTCTACAAATAAAAACTAGCTGTTGGCTGAAAAGTCAGCCATGGCGGCTGGCGGTCGACCGCCCGGTCGACCGCCAAACGGTCAAATTTTTGACCGTTGGAGGCTAGCGATCGACCGCCCGGTCGACCGTCCCAATCCAGAGAGCAAATGCTCTCTGGCCGGTCGACCGCCGGGTTGACCGCCCAAGCCTTACGGTTGACCAGTCCTGTTGACCGCCCACACCCGAAAGTGGGATACTTGCAATCGGTCGACCGCCCGGTCGACCGGCCCAAGTGGCTGGCCAGCGTGCACATTTTGTGCACGTCGGTCAATCGGTACGGTCGACCGTCTCTGGATCCGGTCGACCGTCCCGGTCGACCGCCAGAGCCTGGGAGAAAGCTGTTAGGGACAGAAAAACTTGGTTTAAAATATTTTTTAAAAATCCCATAAATTCCTTAAAAATTCACAAAAATAGTTTTATCATAGTACATTGAAATACAAACTTGTGTGAAAATTTCAACACAAATTTCAAAAGTTTGAACCATTTTTGTGTTATGGAAATATTGCCGAAAACCAAAAATCGTATTTTTCTAAACTTGGATTTTTGAATTGAAAATACGCTTTGTCCAAATTCATCCAAATACAAAAACATGATACTTAAACACTTTGAAGCATGTTGTATATGAACATAAGTTCAATATACATGAAACATATATATCCATGTTTTTGACAATAAATCCGAAAATAAGTTTTGTTAAAACACAAAACCTAAAACACATGAATAGGCATATCAAAACTAAGTTTGTCTAAGTCTATGAAGCATACATGTATATAGAACAATTCTAATATACATAAACCAAGTAAACTTGTTTTGATATAATATCTATTCATGAAGACCAATATCGGTTAAACCAAAAACTGAAAACCAATATCCAAAACATAAAACGTGTGTGTGTTGTGAACTTGAGCATATCACACTATCTAGTTTTTACAAATGGATCTATGATTAGTCTCTAATTTTGCATAATTTTCATCACATTCTCATATTTATTTGATAATAAATTCTGCTAATAATACCTTACTTGCTTGATCCTAGGTTCATGGTGTGCAAATGAATAAGAAGATCTAAATCACCATTTAATTGGTGATTAAAGGCCTATTAAGATAGCCATTGACCTAAGGAGCTAATTCTGTCAAAACCAGGGAGTCAGAAATCAGAAACTGGCAACATCACCTGACAGTGGACCAACTGGGCAGCGCGCGGTTCGAAGCACCGCGCGCGGCCACCGTAGGGCCGCGGCGCGCGTGCTGCTTCGGGCCAGGGTTTATCCCGTGGCCCCCTGTTCTCCTGGTAGCTATAAATACCCCCCCTTAGGTTTTCAGAGTTGGAGATATACAGAGTTTAGGGTAGTTTTTCATTCCATGTTGTAAGTTTAGTTTAGGTTAGATTAGTTCTTCTTCTTCCCCATTGTATTTTCCATTTGTTTTAGATCTTGTATTAGGAGAAAGAGTGATACATGAGTGGAATGGAAGAGTACTTGTAATAGAAGGTGATAAGCTATGAAAGGTGCTCTCTTTACCTCTCTTTGTTTTCTATCTAACTTCTTTTACATGTGTAGCTAATCTTTTCTCTCTTGGCACTAACTACTAACCACCTACTAGTTTAACTTCTTTTATGATAATCCACATGAATCTAATAGCCTCGTTTTGGCCTTACTCTTGCAAGAGCCGTTGATGGCTCATGATTATGGATCTAACACTCTAACTTCCTAACCACTAACAAGCTAACATTACTTTACTTCATGCTTGCTCTTATCGGGTTTTGATGATTTAAGTGTAGCTTGCACTTGTTTGTTGAGTTGGGTTGTGATGAGTTACATATGGGTCATACTTTGAATAGCTCTTGAACCAAGGACTAGTGATGGCCAATGATACATGTGAGGCAACTATCACTAAGAGGTTAGCATGTTGGTAGAGTCATTAGTAGTTAGTAGTCATGGGTTTTCTTTTTTTCACTTTGTTTTAGAAATATATCCAAAAATCACAAACATATTCTTTTCTATGTTTCCCACTTCTTTGTGTTTCACCGTACTTCTCTTTTCATTCTTTGTTTTCTTTTCTTTTCATTCTTTCAAACCTTGAAGAACTTTTAACAAACACGTGAATCAACCGATAAAGCTTCTATCACCTCCCGTCCTTGTGGATTCGACTCGTTTTAGCTCTATGCTATAACGGAAGTATCGAGGAAGCCAAAGCACACACACTTTAAATCTTGATTTCAAAACGTACATTTTTTGGGCGCGGTTTTCCCCGATCAAATTTTGGCGCTGTTGCCGGGGATGTGAACGGTTTGATTTCACAAGTTTGCTAACTTTTCTTCTTTATGTTTTGGTGTGCAGGTTAAAGTTTAGCATTGCAGAAGTCCACACTTGCTCAAGTGTGGTTGGGTAATTCTTGTATATTTTTATATTCTACTACTAATTTTTTTATATTATCTGTGCAATGTAAATAATTGTAAGAACTAAAATATAGAAATTGGATGCTTTAAAACGGTTTAGACATTTGCATCTAGGCACGTGTCAATTTTATTCCAATATACTGTATTTTATTCTTATGTTGTTGTGATACTGATAGGAGGTGTACATATTGCATTGCATATAGTTAGAACAAACACTTCAGTGATTTACTCGCTTTTTTGTGTTCATCTTATCTATATTGCACATTTGCACTAATTAAACTTAAGGGCAACACCCAATACAATATAAGGTGGGAAGTTATTACCCTCCCTTAGCCTAAAAATCACCTCCCCACTTACATAACCCAAGCCTTAATAAAAATTGCTAGACGTTGGCCCCTAGGGACATCTCGGACTCATTTAGGAGATTGACCTAAGGGGGAAGTTGTTAGAATTTGACTCTTACTAAATCGGTGTCTAAGGTTGGGGATTGAGAGGCGAAACCTCGAAGAACGGTGGTTTGGCATAATTAGGCCCGTTGCTCTGGCACAGATACCTCCCACCGATCTTGCCCCTACCTGGCCGATTAACTCGTGGTCAGCTTCCGACAATATACCCCCGTGGACAGTCTAACCAGTTAGGAGTCGTCTAGGTCTAAGTCAACCCTAACATAGGCTTGTTTTCTTTTTCTTTTTCTTTGTTGTTTGTTTGTTTGTTTGTTTTTCTTTTTTGTAAATTGTGATATGGATTTTAATAACAACAATTCTTTCAATTATAATATGAATCCATATTTCACCCCGACCTCATTTGATTCGGATAATTCTGACCCGGCAATGTACAACATGAACCAACCATATATGCCGGGTTGGGATTATCCGAATCAATATGACCCATATCCCTAACCATATGACCATAATTTTCAAAATAATTTCAACTCTTCACAGAGTTCATGGGATTCACCTACCCCGAGTCAAATTTTCAACCATCTTGTCCACAATTTTCACAATATTCGTTCCCCAATTTTGATTCATATACTTCTTTTCCTGAACCACCAATTGAAGAAAAATCATCATTGAAAAGGAGTATAGAAGAGTCCCTACAACAAATGTAAATTTTACTTAATTCACAATCCTTCCCACCTCAAACTCCACATACTCCTTTTCTAGAGCATCCAATTGAAGAAGAATCTGAGTTAGAAAAGCGTTTGGAAGTCTTTTGTGAAAGAATGCAAAACATGTTGGACTCATCATCTCAACCACATTTTTAAGAGTCCTACTCATCTTTTCCAGTCTCACCAATTCAAAATGAACAAACTTCATACTGGACTTGAGTATGGAACCCTTGCGTGAGTCCGAGCAACAACCGCAAAAACCGATGAACTCACAATTTCACCACAATTTCTAAAATCAACTCCATACTCATCTTTTCAAGAAAAACCAATTACAAAAAGTATGGAAGACATGATTCCAAATCCGAATTCTGTTACCCAACCTATCAGTAGGTTAGACTCAATTATGAGCGATTTGATCAATGAGAGCGAGGATAATCTTTTTTGTCAACCGTTGACCAATTCCTATATTCCTAACTCTACCGATTGGACTCAAGAATCATGTTCTTTTAGAACCCAAGATTCAATTTCAGAACACACATTTGAACTTGACCAATCTCCAAGTTATGAAAGTCGCCTGGATATTTTGGCAAGTTATCCCTTCCCTGAAATTGAAATCGAACCTGTGATCCTGAACTTCCTGTTGGGAACTCTATTTCACTTTTTGATTCAATAATGACCCTGGTATTCTTACCAAATTTTTTCTCTTTTCCAGAGTCAACATTAAATCCTGTACCCATACACCATGAAATAGAATCACCAATATCTTATGATCACACTTCATTAATGGGGACAGTGTGTGAACGTCAATTCTTTGATTTGAACTCTATTTTTGAACCAATTTTGACTCTCATTATTGACTCTCGACTTGATCTGAGTCAACTTCATGAGTCGATATCGGTTTTTGTTCCTGTTCCATTTGAGTCCAAATCACTCATCTTTCAAAATCACACTTCATTGTTGAACAAGAATGTTGAAGAAAATAACTCAATAATTATTTTTGAAAATTTAAAATTAGATGGGGATAAATTTTTTAAATAAGATCATTCATTCAATCAACATTGTATTGGGTCATATTAAAAAAAGGTCATTAGTAGGTTCCTGCACGATCCACGCTATTTTGATTGGGTAGCAATGCTTGGCCCAATCAGACCTCCACCAGAGCTACCCCCTTGAGGTAATCTCCTTCCCTCTTCATGTATTTACACATTCACGATGCATTGAGGACCATGCATGAGATAAGTGTGGGGGAGGGTTTACTAACATAGTTAGTTTTATATTTCTTTCTTTTACACTTCTTTTTCTTAAACAAAACAAAAAACAAAACAAAACAAAAAATTCTTTTATATAAAAACTTTTCTTTTCTTTTTTACAAAACTTTTTGAAATAAGAGAAATAGTTTTTGATTTGTTTTTAAGAAAATTAAGATTATCTTAGGAATTAGGAAGACCTCAAATTATGAAATTTTAAACTGAGTCTAAATAATAGATCTTGTCTAAATTATAGGATAAGAAAGTAAGATTGAAAAGATAATTTGATTTTAAATTTTTTGCCTTAGATTTATGCACTCCACACTTACACAATTTTTGGGATTGAAACAAACATTGAAAATGCCATAAAAAATATATATTAAAAAAATTTATGTAAGTAAAAATCACTTATTGAAGTTGGGTAATTATGCCTCAGAAAGCATAATTATTCATACCTAAAACGGTGGACGAAAATAAATAATCTCCTTTAGTTTTGTGGCCTTATTTACTCGAGTCCTTAAGTCCGAGGGATGTTTTCCATCTGGTGCTCTAAAACCATCTGGTTTGGGAGGCACCGACTAAAGGCTCACTACCCGGGTAAATATGAAAGTCTAAGAAAACTAAGGGAAGAAAAAAGAGAAAAAAAATTAAATAAAAAATAATATATATTAAATAAATGGCATGAAAGTTAGAGTTGATATCCCAAAAGCCTTCACTATTCACAAAGTGCATATTTTTCTAGGAATTTTATGAAAGATCAAAGAGTCAATTCAATTTTAAATTCTTACATTTAATTTATAACAAGATTTTTTGCATTTTGACTTAGTTTAAGAAGAAAAATTTCTGGTTAACCTCTGACCTTGGATCACTTATATTTTCACAAAAATACATCAACACTTTTCTCTATTTCAAAATGTGTTTTAAAAATACTAACATTTGATTTCTTTCTTTATGGATTTTGTGAGTGTAATCCGCTGAAAACCCTCAGGAGACAAAACTCCTCCTCTAGGGGAAACCTAGAGGTTTAACGGCTTGTTGCACATGCTAAGTACAATCGCGTCACCTGTGAAAGTGATGAAATAATTTCCTTAGGTTTTGTTTTGCTCGGGATGAGCAAAAGATAAGTGTGGGAGTGTGATTAGTCTCTAATTTTACATAATTTTCATCACATTCTCACATTTATTTGATAATAAATTCTGCTAATAATACCTTACTTACTTGATATTAGGTTCATGGTGTGCAAATAAAGAAGAAAATCTAAATTACCATTTAATTGGTGATTAAAGGCCTATTAAGATAGCCATTGACCTAAAGAGCTAATTCTGTCAAAACCAGGGGTTAGAAATCAGAAACTGGCAACATCACCTGAAAGGGGACCAACTGGGCAGCGCATGGCTCGAAGCGCCGCGTGCTCGGCCACCATATGGCCACGGCGCGCGCGCCGCTTCGGGCCAGGGTTTGTCCCCTGGCCCCCTGTTCTCCTGGTGGCTATAAATACCCCCTTAGGGTTTCAGAGTTGGAGATATACAGAGTTTAGGATAGTTTTTCATTCCATGTTGTAAGTTTAGTTTAGGCTAGGTTAGTTCTTCTTCTTCCCCATTGTATTTTCCATTTTGTTTTAGATCTTGTATTAGGAGAAAGAGTGATACATGAGTAGAATGCAAGAGTACTTGTAATAGAAGGTGACAAGCTATGAAAGGTGCTCTCTTTACCTCTCTTTGTTTTCTATCTAACTTCTTTTACATGTGTAGCTAATCTTTTCTCTCTTGGCACTAAATACTAACCACCAACTAGTTTAACTTCTTTTATGATAATCCACATGAATCCAATAGCCTCGTTTTGGCCTTGCTCTTGCAAGAGCCATTGATGGCTCATGATGATGGATCTAACACTCTAACTTACTAACCACTAACAAGCTAACATTACTTTACTTCATGCTTGCTCTTATCGGGTTTTGATGATTTAAGTGTAGCTTGCACTTGTTTGTTGAGTTAGGTTGTGATGAGTTACATATGGATCATACTTTAAATAGCTCTTGAACCAAGGACTAGTGATGGCCAATAATACATGTGAGGCAACTATCACTAAGAGGTTAGCATGTTGGTGGAGTCATTAGTAGTTAGTAGCCATGAGTTTTCTTTCTTTTTCACTTTGTTTTAGAAATATATCTAAAAATCACAAACATATTCTTTTCTATGTTTCCTACTTCTTTGTGTTTCACCGTACTTCTCTTTTCATTCTTTGTTTTCTTTTCTTTTCATTCTTTCAAACTTTGAAGAACTTTTAACAAATACGTGAATCAACCGGTAAAGCTTCTATCGCCTCCCGTCCTTGTGGATTCGACTCGTTTTAGCCTCTATACTATAACGGAAGTATCGAGGAAGCCAAAGCACACACACTTTAAATCTTGATTTCAAAACATACACTTTTTGTGCGCGGTTTTCCCCCGATCAATCTAAACACAAACTAAACTATGTACCGAAGTATTCTTGACGAACTCCGTCTTCAAGCCGACTCGATTCAAACCGTGATCCACCGAGCTTGACTCCAAAGAGTGCTATATATGATCTTTATGCTCGGGCTCTTGAATCACCATGTGAAAGGCTTCAAAACTCCTTTGTTGAAGCTAATCACCAACTAATATCTTGATTAAGATCTGAAACTAAACATCATAAGATTATTAGTAAATATAACTACATGAGTTAATCATCATCAAAAGTAGAGTGGAAGGCCTCTGGGCCAACACAATATACGCCCCATAGACAATCTAACCAGTTGGCGTCGTCTAGGTCTACCCTAACTTAGGCTAGATTTTTCTTTCTTTTTTGTTTGTTTAGTTTTTTTTTGACATATTTGTGATATGGATTGCAATTTATTCCAAGACATATACTGATCCATATTTCAGCTCGATCTCTTTTGACTCGGATATTACTAACTCGATATTTCATAAGTTTAACCAACCAAGTATGCCAGATTGGTCTTATCTGAATCAATATATGCATAGTCCTAATATTATGAATAAGACTGAAACAATCATCATCACACTGAATCAATGGGGATACAACTCCTCCGAATCATTCTGTCAACCACCTTACCAACATACATCTTTTCTAGAACAACCAATAAAGGAAAAATCTGATTTCGAAAAGAGGATGGATGCCTTGAACGACAAACTTCTAAAAGCTTTGCATGAGTCCGAGCGACAAGTTTGAAACTCAACGGACTCACATTCCCATTAAAATTTCAAATGCAAGATCCTTACTCCATTTTCCAAGTCTCACAACAAGAAGAAGAACATACTGAGTATGTAATCCATGATTCAGTCCAAAATGATTATACTAAGTCCCAAACTTTCAATAGGTTGAAGCATAAATGGGTCATTTGGTTAAAATAATTAAGATATGAAAGAGGGAACTCTCCCTAACTAATTTTTTACCATTCCTGATTCCCGTAACCATATTGATAGGAACTAAGAATCATAATGTCTTGAAGATTTTAACCAAGATTCAATTCCACCACAACATATTGAACTTAACCAACCTTGACCAATCTCAAACCTTGGACAAGTAGGCAAGTTTTCATTTTTAAGGTAATTGAACTTAAATATGAATGTGACCCCAATCCCCAACTTTGTGATTCAATTTCAATTTTTGAATCTATATTGACTCTGGTATCCTTACACAATTTGAACCCATTTGCTGAGCCAACATTGATTCTCGTACCTATAGATTTTGAAATTGAACTACCAATTTTAGAAAGTCGCATTCCATTGATGGGAAGAGAATGTGAATTTTAACTCTTTGATTTGGACTCAACTCTTGAACCGAAACCGACTCTTGGAACTAAAATTAATTTGAGTCATATACTCGAGTCAGTGTTGGTTCTCGTTCCTTTCATCCCAGAGCCCAAATCATCCATTCTATAAAAATCACATTTTATTGTTGGACCAAGGTATAAATCACAATCACTCAGTGATGATTTTCTAAGATTGGTCACATAGAGGGAATGATTTTCATGATAGGATCATGCATGATCCTATTCATATTGGGGATTGTAAATATGTAAATAGGAAAAAGGCCATCCAAGATGGATTCCTAGATAATTCATAATATTAAGATTGGGTAGCAACGCTTGGCCCAATCTGACCACCACCGGAATCACCACCTTGAGTTAACGTGTTTCCTTTCCTTTCTTCTTTTTCACGCATATATGTATTCATTCATACACTGAGGACAATAATGCATGGGATAGGTGTGGGGGAGGGTTTTAAAATTATATAGATTTTTTATTTATAAAAAATTAACATTTTCTTTACTTTTAAAAATTTTTTAAAAAGAGAAACAATATTTTGACCTATTTTTGTTAGAAATTAGGTTAATTTTAAGGAATAGGAATCATAATTAGGATTTCTTATACTTCATCAAAATAAGATTATTTGTTTGATTTGAATTAGAAAGAAAAATTAAAAAAGTAATTTAGTCTTGATTTTATCTTGATGAAATATGCATTCTTTATATACTTACACACTTAAGGTTCAAAAATAAAGATTTTTATGCCTTATAAAAAAAGAGAAAAAGAAATATATATATATATCAAATCCTCTGATTAAGCTGAGTATTTGTGCCTCATAAAGTATAAGTATTCACTCCTAAAAGTGGTCCATATAATTAATAAAATTCTTAAGTTTTGTGGCGTTGTTTACTCGAGTTCTTAAGTCTTTTAGATATTTTTCTCACTCGGTATCCTAAGACCGTCCGGTTTGAGAATCACTGACTTAAGGCTCATTACATAGGCAGATTAGAAAACTTAATAGAACTAAGAGATAATATCACAAAAAAAAAATTGTAAGAATAAGGCATAAGAGTTAAAGTTTAAGAACCCCGAGTAAAAATTTCACGGTCACGAAAATGCATATGACTTAGAGTAAAATAATAGTCTAGATGAGAAATATAGTTTAACTCTTTACCTTGATTGATAACAAGTTTTTGAATAGAGACTAAGTTTAGGAATGAATAGTTTGGTGTTCGTACGACTTATGGATTACTTGAATTTTTACAATAATACTTCAAATATTTTCTCGTCTTTTCAAAATGTGTTTTCAAAATACTAACACTTTATTTCTCTTTCTTTATGAATTTTATGGGTGTAATCCACTGAAAACCCTTAGAGATAAAACTCATACTCTAGGGATAACCTAGAGTTTTAATAGCTTGTTGCATATGCTAAGTGCAACCGTGATTCCTGCGAAAGTGTGTTAGATTAGGTTAGCTCTATTTTTCTTTGTTTTGCTCGAGGACGAGCAAAAGATAGGTATGAGGGTGTGATTGAACATGTTTATTGTAAATCTATTATAACATTCCTACATCTATCTTATAATAAATCCTGCTAATTTCTTGTCTTAATGTCAGATTCTGCACGTTTGCCTTAATGAAGGGAGAGAAGATAAGATCAAATAAAAGACAGTTAAATTCTGATTTAATTAGATCTCTTTGGTTAACTAAAAATAAGCTAAATAAATATAGTTAAAATCAGATTCAGAAGAATCAATTTGGTTAGCCTGAAGAATCAAATGGATATTATCAAATTTTCTGTTGGCAAGCGATTTTTTTCATATCTCCAGCCTTATCTTCAACCTTATCAGAAGATATTTTCTGTTGGGCCAACGATTTGGTATCTTCTTCAAACACGCTCTCTCTTATCCATTTCAACATATAAATGCTACCACTTCAGAAGGCAAAAGCACGACTGAGCAGAGAAAAAAATTTAGGCTAGATTTTTACTTTAGTTTAGTTTAAGGTTTTGTTTTTCTCTTTATGTAATTTTCAGATTTATTTATTAACTTAGAAGGGAGAAGAGTTTTATGAGAGAATGAGAGTGAAAGCTTATATTGAGAGTGACACCGGTGTAAGTAATCTTTTTTTCTTTCATTTTTACTTATTGAATCTAAAGTTACATTCTTTATTCTTCATTTCTATTTTCTTCTACTTTACTCTGAGGTGTTTGTAATTCAAATGAATCCTTTGCCTCAAAACTGCCTTGTTCTTGCAAGTGCTATTAATGGCTTATGGTGATAGGTAGCCATTTTTAAATTAGTTTAACCTTGCACCTTTATTTCATTGTTTAGAATGGTAATGGGGAAGGTCCTATATTCCATGCTTTGATCGCCTTCAATCCAAGGTAAATTGTTGCAACGGATCCAAGGTAAGGAAACTTCTAGGAGGTAAGTAAGTATTTATTTTAGTTCTTTCTTTCTTTAATTAATAGGTTAGAAACACATCTTCAAAACATATCTCTCTTTATTTTTCTTTACTTTGACTTAGTTTTTCTTTTTCTTTTCAAAACACAGCAATCACCATCTTTTCCACGCTTCCATTATCTCAAATTAACATAGCTTTTTTTCTCTTTTTTTTAAAATATAGAAGAACTCTTAACCATTTTTAAACTTAAAAAAAAAACTTACCTAACGCTTCCATCGCAAATCCCTCCTTGTGGATCACGGCCTGCATAGCCACTAGCTATACGATAGAATTGAGAACCTTGCACTATCTATTCTTCACTTCTAAATTCTGTATTTTCTATGCACAGGTCTATCTCAATCAAATATATATATTTATATGTGAATACACACACACAAGCGCGCGCGCATATACACCATATCCATATATACGTACCAAATATTCATACAGCTATATTAGCAATTGTGCAATTTCATTTCACTTCAAAATTTTCCCACAAAAATTTCTAAAAATCTATTTTATACAAAAATATTTCAATCATCGCCTCAGATAATTCTATCTGGTCTCATGAATCAAGTATTAGAATATTAAATCATGATTTTAATAAACAGGGTGTTACACATTGGAACTGCTGTTCGACCGGGCAGTCGACTGAGAAGTTGCCTGAAACCCAGAACAGATAACACCACAAGTTTTGTGGTCGATCGATCGGTCAACTGACATGCACAAGCACAAAGCTGTGCATATCCTGTCGACAGGAAGGTCGACCGACAGAGCACTGAGCTCTGGCTAGTGGTCGACCGGCTCAACCAAAAATCTTGATTTTCTATTTTTTAAAATGCATTTTAAATCCAAATAAATCTCTATAAAATCTACAAATATAAGTTTATGTAAATACACTAGAGTACAAATATGTATTATAAAAATCAATACATATTACAAATATGTGAACTTATTTTTGAGATTTGAATACAATCTTGAGATATAAACTATATTTCCTTAAACAATAAACTTTAAATAAAACATCAAGTTTTTCCAAAAACTCATAAATGCAAAACAAGTTTTTCAAACTAATTTGAAGCACTAATGTGTTGAATAGAATCCAATAAGCATATAAAATATATGAACTTGTTTTGATGAAATCTGCTCATGAAACTCAAAACCATAATCTAGTTGAACCGACATGGGTTAAACCGAAAACTAAAACTTTTGTTTTTGAAATCCAATATCAAAATTTTTTTTGCGTGTGTATAAGCTTAAGCAATCAAAACTAATCTATACTTTACACAAATTCTAAACTTACGAACTCTAAACTCAAGTCTTCTTCTTGAATAGATATTCTTTTTCATTTTGACTTGATCCAAACTTAACTCCTTTGAGCTAGAATCCTTCTTTAGTTCTTGATGTGTTCTTTATACTTGAGCTCTTGAATAAACATATGTTAGCTTGAAAAGCTAGATACTAATTAAGATCTTGATTGGATATCTGAAATTTAATAAACACAAGATCATTAGTATATAAACTACATGAGTTAATCATCATCAAAACTAGAGTGATACAACAATCTCTCTTTTTTCATGATGACAAAATTCATTGAGTTATATATGTATAGATTAGAGAAGAGCTCTATAAAATCTCTCCATTAACTCATGTATAAACATAATCATATAAAGACATACAATAAAGCTCAATTAGAACATCAAACAATCATAAACATTTATGCAAAACAAAACATCATGCATATATAAACACTCAAATATATCCCTATTTAACTCCTCTTGCATATATGCATTACATGAAAAAGAGATGACTAAACCCTAACCCACATAAGCATAATATGTAATGTATAGACGGAGATATAAGCTCCCCCTATACACATGCATGATAGAGTGAAGAGAGTGTTGGCCCAAAGGCCTATCACCCTAGTTTTGATGATGATCAACTCATGAAGTTATGTTTACTAATGATCTTGTGTTTAATTAGTGACAGATTCATTATCAAGATCTTAGTAGGTGCATAGCTCAACAAAGGATAAAATGTCAAGATTTGGAGCTAGCACGGTGTGTCCAAGGAGCTTTTGGATCAAGCTTGGACCAAGTCAAGAAGATGAGAAGCCTTCAAGTGAAGACTTCAAGAAGATGAAGACTTGTGTCTAGGTATAAGATTTTGTTTTTTGTTTTAGAGTAAAATGTAAAGGATAGAGTAGTTGGTGGATTGCTCAAGTATACCATGCACACACACTCTTGATTTAGTTTGTTTTAGAAAAGAATTTTAACCAAAAACCAAACATGTATTCAAGTGAAGATTTCAAGTGTTTTGTTCATTTTTGGTATTTCTCATATACATATGTTTAACCCAAAATCAAGTTTAGAGCTTTATGACAAAAACTTAGATATTTCATCTTCTTTGTGTAGTGGATCATATCCATACACACTATACTTTAATGAGTTCAAAATATCTAGTTTTTATTTGAAGATGTTTTGGAAAAACAAAGTTTAGAAAACATGTTTTGGAAAATACAGTTTTTATCATGAGCCAAATATTTTCAAGTTACAAAAATAGTCCAATCTTTTATAACATACCTTGATTTTGTGCAAACATATTTGTTTATCAAAGTATATTGGTAAAACTATTTTTGTAGATTTTTATGTATTTTATGGGATTTTATTTGAGCCAAAAAGACCATGTTTTAAATCCCAGAAAATTGTTTCAGGCTTCGGATAAGTCGACTTACTACCTTTATAGTCGACTAATACTGAAGTCGGCCGACCGGACCGGTCGACCGACGTGCACAGATGTGCACGCCTTTGTGCACTGGAGGACGGCCGACCGTACGGGTCGACCGCTCCAGAGAGCTCTGCTCTCTGGAAAGTTCAGCCGACCGTACGGGTCGACCGACAGAGAGTTCGACTCTCTGCTCCAGTGGGTCGGTCGACCCGGGCGGTCGACCGTGGCTCCAACGGTCGGATTTCTAACCGTTGGCGGTCGACCGACCCGGTCGACCGGCAGGCCTGACAGTGCCCCAACGGCTAGTTTTCCAGACTCTATATAAAGGGTCATTTGGGGGCTGTTTTCTACAAGATTTTAGGAGAGCTTTGAGCCAGTTTTTCTCATTCTTTTAAAAGGGTTTTCTCCACATATTTGAGTGCAAATACTTCCAATCAAAAGGGAAGATTTTATTTAGAGTGTGTTAAAAGAGATTCTTTGAGTTTTTCTCCACCATCTCTTTCCTTATTTTCTCACACAAACACTTGAGCATCCATTGAGCTATTCATCTTATAGGAGTGTTGTAGTGAGAGTTTTTATTGGTGATCAAAGTGTTTAGATCACCAAAAATCTTTTCTTTGTTCTTTGAGGAGACGGGCAAGTGTGCTCGTGGTTGTTTAGGGTTCGGGTGCGAATTCTTGTTGTTTGAGGTGCGGCCTCGGCGAGCTGGTGGGCTTGCGGTGTGTACGGGACTAGAGAGTCCGAGGTTTTGTAGGTGTTGCGGCACCGAGGAGAGATCCATTGGGATCTTGCATAGTGGAAATCCTTCGTGTGTCGAAGGCGGGGATGTAGAGCAAGTGTGCTCGAACCTCGAAACATACCTTTGTGTTTGCAATTGCCTTTTCTCTCTCTCCCTTACTTGTTTATATCTTGCATTCAATTATTGTCTATCTTTATATAACATGATATACTTGTGTGCTTAAATTGATATACTTGCTTGGGTTTGTTTGCTAACACTTGTATTCAACCAAGAGAGCCAACGCGGCACCTCAACCCATTCAAGGGGAATCTAGAGGAGTTTGTCCAGAGCCCTTCACGGAAAATTCGACAACACTCTTTGATTATACGTGGTGTTTAGTGTAAAAGTTTTTATTTGGTCATAATTGTTTTTAGCTTCCGCATTATTCGCATCATTTGGCATTAAGTGACCATTAGATTAGCCTTCACCTATTCACCCCCCTCTAGGTGAACCTTCAATTGATATCAGAGCTTGGTACTCTGATTTGGGTCTAACAACCTAGAGTTAAAGATCCACATTTTTAGGCTAATCACAATATTTTGTACACACACCATGGACTTCATGTCACCACCCACCTTTGACATTCTTAACATCCAAATTTAGAAGGTTAAGATGTCATTGTACCTCAAGGCCTTAGGCATTCATGTTTATCTTGCTACCACTAATGATTCATATATTAATAATAGCAAGTTCATTGAGGCTAACTCAAAAGCCCTTCATGCTCTTAAATCAACCCTAAATGATGATTATTTATCTAGGGTTTCTAATATTGAATCGGCTTTTGTAGCTTGGAACATCATCACCTCTCTTGGCGAAAAGGATCTATATTATGCCGGGAGTGATTCGGACGTTGGAAGCGACACCTCCAACGTGTGCTATATGGTCCAAGGGGATAACCCCCTTGAGGTAACTACCGAATCCGAGGATGAGGATGTAGACATGTCATATGATGAGCTATCTACTTTTTGACATCTATTGCTTGAAAAGTATGACATGATTAAGAAAGAAAATAAAAATTTGAAAAAAAATATTGCTTGCATGCATAAAGAACATGATTCATTTAGGAATAACATTGCATGCATAGAAAAAGAGAATGAGGTTTTGAAAAATGAAAATGTTTCCCTCATGTCAAAATTGAATGATTTATGTGAAGGGAATATGTCTTTGAAAAATAAGATTGATTTGGTGGAAAAACAAAAAGAAATTGTTTTTCAAGAAAATATTACTTTGAAAAGAAAATTTGTTGAAAAAGAAAAAGAATTTGTTTCTAAAAAGAAAAGGAAAAATGATTCTATATCTCACCTTGTTTTACATGCCACCACTAGTGAGATCAATGTTTTGAAAAATAAAATGGATTGTTTGAGTTCAACTTTGAACTCGTGTGCATTCAACCATTCTAGATTGGAATCCTTATTTCAAAAGAAACAAGTTTCCCATGTTCATGCACATCATAATCATGCATTTGCTTATGTTGCACCACACGATCACAAACATTCACATAAGCATCCTAAGGTGTACACATGTACACATTGTGGCCGCAAAGGCCATTTAGCAAAGTTTTGTTATGATAAGATTAACTCTATAAATTTTGTTAATAAAAGATTTTGGGTTCCTTACAAGACTAACCACAAAGGACCCAAGAAAATATGGGTACCAAAACCCCCACCGTGTGTTTTTGATGTAGGTGAGGGCTCTCACAAAACGTGAGAGGAATGGTGCCTTGATGGTGGATGCATGGACTTAAAAGACAAACAATTGAATGTACCGCTATCAAGGAGTTTTTGGTGGGTCAACCACCATATTTGAAGCTTTGGAGTTGGTAACAATATCTAAACTCCCATTTTTATTTATGTACATGCTAGTTCATTTATAATATTTTGAGCATGTTCATGTTTTATGATTTATTGTGCTTCATGTGGTATGAACTAGTTTAAATGTAGATATTATCAAAGCTTGCATGTATACATGTACAAATAGTGAGTTACATTTGATTTATATATGTTTGCACTTCATGCTCATTTGTACCCACTTTATGCACATGTATAGGCTAGTTTTGATGATTCTTTCATTTACACTTGTTTTACCTATTTTCATGTTTTACTTCATGTATATGTATTTTTAATTCAAATCTAATAAATATACATGTATATCCGTGAGTCTCTTGCCTTCATGCAAACATTATTAATAGACTCTTTTATGTTTGGGATATGTATGTGTATTGTTAGGATTGGATAAATCATACATATGCCTAGAAGTGTATTATTTTTAAAAAAAATAAATTTTCATATTTTATAAAATGTTATTCATCCTTTTGAGCTTCAATGTCTATTTTCATGAAAATGCTATTTACATGACTCTTGTACACTCACATTTTATTCATTTTGTCATGATCTTGTTTTATGAACATCTTTTTATGAGCTTTATAGATCTTGAGTGTCATATTTGTGTATTTGGTATGATTCATGATATACATATGCTTTGATTTCATGTTTTGAAGGATCTTTAACTAGTTTTTTAAAAATTATTTTAACTAGTTATTGTTCCTCATTTGGTAGTGATTTTCTATGCTAAAATATTTTCAAATCTATTTTTGAAAATCCCTACCAACTATGGGAGGATGGATGGGCGATTATGCCTTGTATGCTTCATTGAAAATCTTCTATCTTGAGCATATGAAGGGTGGTAGGTTATGAGATATACACCTGATCTTATTGTTATGTCAATTGGTATCATTGGATCCTTTCAATTGGTATCTAAATTGATAATTTTTGTATATACTCGTATTTTGTTTTCTTATATATGTATGTATCAAATTCAATTGGTATAATTTTTCATACATATATATGATTTTCATGTGCTTAACTTTCAATTGGTTCACAATTTTTTAAAGGCACAAAGTTTATGATAAAAAATAAAATTTTTTGGATCATTATGTTTACCATTGATATCAAAATGCTTCAACTTCATATTTGTTAAATTTCAATTGGTATCAATATGATAATAATTATTGTTCGATTTGGTATCTTAAAAATTTGAATGTTTTACAAGAGCTCTGATACCTTAAAATTTTTTTAAAAAAATTAAAAATGTTTTGATATGTATTGCCTATATGCAAGGAGAGCTTAACATCTCTTCTACATATAAATTCATGTTGAGTATATTATAAATTGAGGAGATTGACAACTCTTCTTTATATGATATACGTGTGTAGGGGGATCTTCACATCTCCTCTTATGCATTACATAATATGCGTTATGTGAATTAGGGCTTGTCATCCCTCTTTCATGTAATGTATATGTGTAGGGAAGCTAACTTAGCGTCTTCCTCTTCATGAATGTATATCGCATATAAATCCTTATTGATTGATTTGTTTAACCCCTTCTTGATCTTTTTGTTTTTGACAAAAAGGGGGAGAAAAATTTGTTTGATTTAATTTTACTTTGAACCCTTTGTTGATGATTGACAAAAAGGGGGAGAAAGATTTTGAGTTTATATGCATACTTGTGTTTAGTTTTCTCATGCATACCACAATAAACAATAGATATACATAATAAGATTTTATGTTTATGCATATATGTTTGTTTTGCAAATAGGAGAAAAAGAATTTGATATGTTTTATCTCCATACATTTGCATACATATTTATGAGCTTCATTGTCATATATTATTATTTATTTGGTATGCATGAGTTAAGGGGGAGCTTCTTTGAAGCTTTACTTTAATCCATGCATATATAACTTCATGAGTTTTGTCATCATCAAAAAGGGGGAGATTGTTGGCCCAAGGGCCTATCACCCTAGTTTTGATGATGATCAACTCATGAAGTTATGTTTACTAATGATCTTGTGTTTAATTAGTGACAGATTCATTATCAAGATCTTAGTAGGTGCATAGCTCAACAAAGGATAAAATATCAAGATTTGGAGCTAGCACGGTGTGATCCAAGGAGCTTTTGGATCAAGCATGGACCAAGTCAAGAAGATGAGAAGCCTTCAAGTGAAGACTTCAAGAAGA
Source organism: Agave tequilana (assembly GCA_038442645.1). Classification (NCBI taxonomy): domain Eukaryota; kingdom Viridiplantae; phylum Streptophyta; class Magnoliopsida; order Asparagales; family Asparagaceae; genus Agave; species Agave tequilana. The sequence goes on along the minus strand of JAVJIF010005052.1, from coordinate 91,347 downwards.
TGAAGACTTGTGTCTAGGTATAAGATTTTGTTTTTTGTTTTAGAGTAAAATGTAAAGGATAGAGTAGTTGGTGGATTGTTCAAGTATACCATGCACACACACTCTTGATTTAGTTTGTTTTAGAAAAGAATTTTAACCAAAAACCAAACATGTATTCAAGTGAAGATTTCAAGTGTTTTGTTCATTTTTGGTATTTCTCATATACATATGTTTAACCCAAAACCAAGTTTAGAGCTTTATGACAAAAATTTAGATATTTCATCTTATTTGTGTAGTGGATCATATCCATACACACTATGCTTTAATGAGTTCAAAATATCTAGTTTTTATTTGAAGATGTTTTGGAAAAACAAAGTTTAGAAAACATGTTTTGGAAAATACAGCTTTTATCATGAGCCAAATATTTCCAAGTTACAAAAATAGTCCAATCTTTTATAACATGCCTTGATTTTGTGCAAGCATGTTTGTTTATCAAAGTATATTGGTAAAACTATTTTTGTAGATTTTTATGTATTTTATGGGATTTTATTTGAGCCAAAAAGACCATGTTTTAAATCCCTGAAAATTGTTTCAGGCTTCGGATAAGTAGACTTACTACCTTTATAGTCGACTAATACTGAAGTCGGCCGACCGGACCGGTCGACCGACGTGCACAGATGTGCACACCTTTGTGCACTGGAGGACGGCCGACCGTACGGGTCGACCGCTCCAGAGAGCTCTGCTCTCTGGAAAGTTCGGCCGACCGTACGGGTCGACCGACAGAGAGTTCGACTCTCTGCTCCAGTGGGTCGGTCGACCCGGGCGGTCGACCGTGGCTCCAACGGTCGGATTTCTGACCGTTGGCGGTCGACCGACCCGGTCGACCGACAGGCCTGACAGTGCCCCAACGGCTAGTTTTCCAGACTCTATATAAAGGGTCATTTGGGGGCTGTTTTCTACAAGATTTTAGGAGAGCTTTGAGCCAGTTTTTCCCATTCTTTTAAAAGGGTTTTCTCCACATATTTGAGTGCAAATACTTCCAATCAAAAGGGAAGATTTTATTTAGAGTGTGTTAAAAGAGATTCTTTGAGTTTTCCTCCACCATCTCTTTCCTTGTTTTCTCACACAAACACTTGAGCATCCATTGAGCTATTCATCTTATAGGAGTGTTGTAGTGAGAGTTTTTATTGGTGATCAAAGTGTTTAGATCACCAAAGATCTTTTCTTTGTTCTTTAAGGAGACGGGCAAGTGTGCTCGTGGTTGTTTAGGGTTCGGGTGCGAACTCTTGTTGTTTGAGATGCGGCCTCGGCGAGCCGGTGGGCTTGCGGTGTGTACGGGACTAGAGAGTCCGAGGGCTTGTAGGTGTTGCGGCACCGAGGAGAGATCCATTGGGATCTTGCATAGTGAAAATCCTTCGTGTGTCAAAGGCGGGGATGTAGAGCAAGTGTGCTCGAACCTCGAAACATACCCTCGTGTTTGCGATTGCCTTCTCTCTCTCTCTCTCTCTCTCTCTCTCCCTTACTTGTTTATATCTTGCATTCAATTATTGTCTATCTTTATATGCATGATATACTTGTGTGCTTAAATTGATATACTTGCTTGAGTTTGTTTGCTAACACTTGTATTCAACCAAGAGAGCCAACGCGGCACCTCAACCCATTAAAGGGAATCTAGAGGAGTTTGTCCAGAGCCCTTCACGGGGAATTCGGCAACACTCTTTGGTTATACGTGGTGTTTAGTATAAAAGTTTTTATTTGGTCATAATTGTTTTAGCTTCCGCATTATTCGCATCATTTGGCATTAAGTGACCATTAGATTAGCCTTCACCTATTCACCCCCCCTCTAGGTGAACCTTCAGAGAGGTCAAACTCTTTTTTATACAATACACTTATCATAAATTTACATACAGATGAGATGTTAAGTGAACTCCCTTTTGATATAGGCAATACATATTAAAAACAAATTTTGAGAACAATTGAAATTTTATTTTCTAAAACAATACCAATTGTATATACCAAAATTTTGAAATCAATCGTAAACAAACACAAATACCAATTGTAAATAAATACCAATTGAAATCAATTGAATTCAAAATAAACAAAAATACCAATTAGCAAAACAATTTGAAATGTAGATTCCAATTGTAGTAATTAATACCAATTGAAATATGAACTATTTTGCCAAAAATATTTTTCTCAAAGATGGAAATAAAATTAAGATATCAATTTAAATCAAAGAATTTCTCCCCTTTTTTGGAAATAATCACAAAACCAATACATAAGCTTTTAAAATAATATACTAATTTATTTGAAAAAAAATCAAGTTAGCATGAAATCAATAGTGTTATAAAAAAAATATGTATGAACATTGTTAAACATGCACAATCAATCATATATGTGTATGTATATGAATTTAAATATCATTCACAATTTAGAGCATATATATATAGTTAAGTAAGAATGAGTATACAAAAAGTCAACTATGATGTAAATCATGTGTATAACTTATTTAATCACCAACATACATTTACATATCCAGGAATAGTCATTTAAATACATATAAGATATAATCACCCAACCATCCGACCACTAAGAGTGATATTTTCAAAAATAATTATTTGAAAACAGTTTAGAATAGTTTGAAATTACTACGATGTGAAGAATTTAAAAGAATTAATTTAAAATAAATTTGAAAAACTAGTTCAAAAATTTTCAAATATGAAATAAATCATATATCTCATGAAATATGTTAATTACACAAGAATTGTCACTCATAATAAAAAGATACATTTTCTTGCTCATGAATTGTAAACTCATGAGTAAACAAAATATAGAGTGCACAAGAATCATGCAAAAAATCATACTCATGAAGATAAATTAATAAGATTTTAAAGAATTTATCAAAACTCATATGAAATTCTTTATAAAACTTTTATACATTGCATTCTTGATTTGTGAAAAACATGAAAAACCCAAATCAAGAAAATTATTTTTAACAGACATGATATATCATATATCATGTAAGAATCATTAAAACTAGAACATACAAATATAATCAAATATAAATTGAGTACACAAATGAAATAAGACATGTATATCATGAAGATCAAGTATATCTCAAGGATTATATATGTGTATCACATAGTTTTAACAAAAATATACATCTAAATATATAAACATAAATAGTAAACTATGATATGCTTTCAATTAAAGCAAATATAAACATACCATAAATAAGATAGACATATAAAATCGATTGAAAACATGAAGACAATTTTCAAAAACACATGCATAGCTAACAACCAATCAACTCATCTTTAGGTGCAAAATAACATATGATAGAGTATAGCTTACTACACTAGAAAATGAGCATTTAAGCAAATAAAATAATTTTTAAAATAGAGAGGATGAGATGGTTACTAATGTAACACCCCAATTTTTAAAATCCCGAATTAATATTCAAATCCTTGATCTAAAGAGATTATACAGTTTATCAGCGGCAATTATTGAATTAGTTTGTATATATTGGAGGGAATTTGAAAGTGAAATATTGTTGCATAATTACGAATACAAGGATATGGATATTAATTCTATGTATACATGAATGTAGTGTATATGTATATGTGTATAATGGTATTTCATGGAAAGATACAAATCAAATAATAATAAAACCAAATAAGAGGAAAATAAAGTTTTATTTGTTTCTATTATAATGAATGGTGGAGATGAGAACTTGGAATTTGAAGAGTGAAGTGGAGAGTAGAGATTTTATTGGAATTGGTAATGGGTGAGATGGCAATCACATAGAATTTATGGGATATTTTATACTAATAATAGCACTCTCTCTCTTCTTTCCTAAAAAGAAAACTTCCTTTCCCCCCTTCTCTTCTCTGTTGTGAACGACAGAACCTTTCTTCCCCAAAATTAAAGTTTTCTTCTCAATCTCTCACCCTCAATCTCTCTCTCTCTCTCCCCCTCCCTCCCTCCCTCCCTCTCGCGCAAGGCGGTCGAAGGCGCGGCCGCGCGCGGCTGGGGCCGGGGCTGCGGCCAGGCGCGGCCAGGCGCAGCAGGAGCCGCGGCCAGGCGCAACAGGAGCCGCGATCAGGGCCGCGGCAAGGCACGGCCAAGGCCGCGGCCAGAGCTGCGGCAGCGCGACGGGCGATGATCGGCAGAGGAGGTGAGGGAAATCATCTTGTATTCGTCTCTCTCCATGCCTTGTTAAGATTCCAAAATTTTCTTGAGTTTAAACTCTAAAATTTCTTTGAAGTTAGTAGAGAAGTTTCCCTCATATCATATGTTATAATTAGATGTTATTGATTGGTACAAGTGGAGAGGTCCATGTCTATTTGTGTTGAGAAATTTTAAAGTCACGTTCTTTCATGGTTGTCCTCCTAGAATTAGATGAAATTTAGTGACTTGGTTGACGTAATGAAAGTGAACGGGGATATCATTCTAGTCTAAAAGAATAAATTTGCTTGGTAAGATTTTGATTTAATTTAGAATCTTAAGACCATGGTGGTGTGTGTTGCATGTTTCATGTGTGTAGAGTCTTTAAGTTTGATGCTTGGATCTATTTCTCTCCCATGCACTAGAGTCATTCAAACAATAAGGTGATGGCTGGAAAATTTGTTTAGTAATTTATTTTCTTTCAAATTAGGTACTCGTATCATGGTGATTTTTTCAGCAAAAGTAAGACTAGATATGAAAGTAGTCGGCCATAAAATTTATACTAAACTAATCTTCATATAGAAATCATCCTTTTGCTCAAATTGTGGCAGAATGGGGAAACATTCGAGAGAGAGAACTACTAACAAGTGGAGCTTGTTAGAATTTGTCTAAGGGAGTAAGTGTTTTCCATGGAAACGTAAATTGTTCTAAGTTATTCATGAACTAGTTAAACGAGTTAACTGACATTACTCTGACTTTGTGAAGCTAAAAAGCCTGAAAGATTTTGCGACTTGTGTCTAGTGGCAACAAAGTGTATTGGGTTTTGGATGATGATACTTATTCCAGAATTTGGTAGGTTATGACTCGATACATTCTTGACGTAATAATTTTTTGTTAAATTTCTGGTGTAGCCAGTAAAGCGGTATAGAACTATCCTATCAGATTGTATAAACTTCAGAGTCTTGGTGCTAGATCAAGTGGTGCTCTGGATCTAATAACACTAGATTATAATTCTCTGAGCTCCGCATAAAATAATATTCTCATGAAAGAGCTCTTATCCTTACATTATATTATTTCAAATTCAGGTATCTATATTGTTGGGCATATCTGCGTCACTAAATATGTACTGTTGTACTCAGACACTTGGAAAGTCTGACGTGTTTAGAGGTATCGATACATTTAGGTATGTCGAGCATATTATGTTGAGACGAATTATAGATCCAATCATTTGGTAAAATTAATACAAATCCTAATGGCAAAGGGAAAAGGAAGACAACTGGAAGAATTACTCGACCCATCTCTCCTTTTGCACATAAGTTTAGAAGCGAGATTCAAGAGGTTCAGGATAACTAAGGATTATGGCAGATGACAAATATTATAATTTTCAATAATAAGAAATAAGTTTTAATAACGCATGTTGTTACAAATTAATAACACTATCCAGTGTTGCGGGTTTACAACTCACATAGTCCCGAAATAATAGGACTGTGGTTTCTGACTCTATGATTGCGGGTTAGGATTAGGCTGGAAATTTTATTGACAATATTCACAAGTTGGGAGTACTACGATAGAAGGGCATAAAGGAGGAGATTGTAAACTAATTTCCATATTACTTGTCCTTACGAAATAACATGGCACTCTCGTCACACCAGACATTTATGTTTTAGACTTTGAGCTGCTTGGAGGCAAATTCTGATACGATTAGAACAATGTATTATATATAAGGTGTCTCAGTATCTTTATTTTAATAGTTCAGTGCATGTAGATCATCGAAGTAAATTATAGTTGTGAGAGATATTCTTCTAAATCAACTTCTAGGCAATAAGTTCTCAAGTTTATGAGATTGAGTTATCTAAATATTATATGCGAAGGTCTTGATTCATAAACTCATAATATATAGGTAATAAGGCTGCAGGAGTCCTTTCAAGCTCTTATTTAAACAACACTTCATTGATTTCCTTGGCTATGAACAATAACTAATTGCTTTCTCAATAGGAAGAAAGATCTAATATTGATGGTTAACTATAAAACTGATGCAGCAGAAGACTATAGGGAAATATAGTGTGAATACCACATGGTTAAGAGAACTGTATCTATTCATATTGTCTCATGAAGATGTGAATTTAGGTTTGAGCAAATTAAATAGTTGATGTTAGTGTCCATAGAGGATACTTAGCTTTAACTTGTGAGATTGAAAATCAATAGTTACGTAAGTGGCAATTATGAAAATCATCAGAGCTGAAACTGTTAATTACGAAGTCGGGAAGTAATGAATTGCCAATAATATTGGTAGTTATTAATTGACTAACTGACCGAATATTTATGGTATTAGGAGTTCCGACGGAACCATACTGAACATATGAGCGTTAAGAAACTAGTGACGTTAGACGTATGAATGAAAGCTTGGGTGCGTTAATGTGAATAAAAAATCCAACATTAGTACTGATACACGGGTATAAATTATTATAAGAGTTTCTCATAATAGATAACTTATTGATATTTCTCATTCTTCATATGGTTATTGATACACTGTGCACCCACATCTAAGTGATGATTTTTTTTACAACCATGATGTACGTTGAATATATATGAAATTGATGGGGATGTAACATGAACATAACTAGAAAGTTGTACACCTATGTGACAATTATCTTTGCCCTCAAGTAACAATTTAGTATTTGTCTTGTCGATGAATTGATCTCCATGACGTGTATGCATTGTAAATTTCACGATCATGGTTGTATGCTACATAATTGAATATTGATATGTTAGTAGCACAACCCAGAAGGCTAATACTTAACAAAGTAAATGAGAAGCTGACTCATTAAAATTGAGATGAATAGATCACTACAGTGTTAACTTGTAACTCATATATATGTATATACACATATGGTGTATCATATATGGATGTTAAGGGACATAATGGTCAAGCTAAAAGGTAAACTACATTAAGGGGGTTGGTGTTCGCATTGTGTCGAAATCGTTATTGTGATTATGAATGTGTGTGTGAGTATATATTTGTTACATCTTTTATATAGGAGGAAGGGGCCGGGCGGGAGCCGATAGGAGGGGGAAGACAGTGTGATTGTTATATATATATATACATATATATTGGAGGAAGGGGCCGGACGGGAGCCGGTAGGAGGGGGAAGACGGTGTTATATATATATATATATATATATATATATATATATATATATATATATATATATATATATATATATATATATATATATATATATATATATATATATATATATATATAGGGGCCGGGCGGGAGCCGGTAGGAGGGGGAAGACGGTGTTATTGTTATTGTTACATATATATATACTAGAGCAAGGGGCCGGGCGGGAGCTGGTAGGAGGGGGAAGACGGAGAATCTCACATTTCATTGTGATTGAGTAAGCATATGAATAATATGTGATGTGTATATCACTAAGTATGATATTTGAATATTGTGTAGTGTAGTATGAGTACGTGTGATTGTATTATCCATATGGAGAAACTATACTTAGATGATATGGGGTGATATCGTGATGTTATATTACCAAGACGTATACTGACCCCATGAAACTTCGATTATGATTGGTTGTACTTCATGTATGAGATATGAGTTATGTGGTGATATGTGTTAAAAGTACTTAAAATAAAATCATGCATAAGTTATAATAACTGAGCGAGTATCTTATTGAATTTCTAAACCATATAATCTGCAGCAGAAAAACTAAAGAAAATTAAAGAGAATCGATTCTAGAGAAGTCAGACCGTCACATAGATTATGGGTCTTTGTGTTAATTATTCATTATAAGATATTGCTCTCTCCTCGTTTCATTTGTTCATCTATACATGCTAGAACTGTTGAAGCAAAACATGCTCCCTATTTGTATTTTCCTTCCTTGATACACTTTGATTCTCTCTCACTGAGCTGTCGAGCTCACTCCCTCCCAGTTTTATGTTTCAGGTCGCAGTGTCAGAAGACCAGCTTCAGATTTAGGCGTTTGTTAAGAATTTTATTATTAATGATTGTATTGGATTGTAATTTAGTCCCTGTTGAAATCCTACTTGATGTATACTGATACCTTATGTAAGTTTTGAGAGATGGATATGTATGAAGTAAGTTAGGTTGTGATTATAGTGATGTGTTAGAGTTACAGTTAGATATGTTTATATTGTGGATGCCAAGAGGAGTACTCTTGAGCATATGTTTCTTTTGTTCATATAAGTAGGCGATGTCAAACCGAAATTATTATTTGGAGAATAAGCAGGTTATGATGAGCCGAAATATTATTATGATCGCATGGGCAATTGTTAACTTTGATTTACGTGCTTGAATTGAGAATGAGTGGACTGTTGTTGGTCAAAATTACTGTAAATTGAAATGTATATTTGGGCATGTTAGCATTTACAAAGGAAGTGCTGTCGAAATTTTAAGAAATTGGAGATGATTACGATAATCTGTCAGTTTAAAAGAAATTTTTTTTATTTGGAATTTAGGAAATCTAGGACCGTTACAACTAATACCAATATAGCCAACTATATTTCTCCAAATCAAGGTGGTCCTCCCACTTAAATTCCTTGCTAGTGATGCATTTATTGATTTGTTCATCAAGCTCAATTTGCATCCACCAAGGCACACCAATCCTCTCATGTTTTATGAGAGCCTACACCTACATCAAATACAATTGATGTAAATTTTGGTACTCATATCTTTTTAGGTCCTTGAGGATTAGTACCATTACGACCCCAAATATTTGCATTTGAAAATTTTAATTTATCAAAATAAAATTTGGCTAGAGGACCTTTGTAGCTACAATGTGAATAATGATACACATGGGTATACTTGTGAGTATAATGTGCATGTGCATGCCGTGTAGTATGTGCATGAATATGTGAAGCTTGTTTCTTTTGAAACAAGAATTTCAGTCTCTTATGGTCAAAAGCACATTGGCTCAAAGTTGAACCTAAACAATCAATCTTATATTCTAAAGCACAAATTTCATCTTTATCAATATTAAAAGAAGCAATATTTACATAATATACGAAATTATTTTCATTGAAAAACAACTCAGTTTTGTTTGTCAAAGAATCATTTTCTTTCAAAATTACTTCTTTTTCTTTTAAAATAAAATCAAGTTTTGAAGATGAAACATTATTTCTCCTTCTTATTTTAAATTCTTTTTTTTATCAAGTCATATTTTTCAAAAAGTTCTTCACAACTTAAGCAAGATCGTCATATGATAATTTATCATTTTTCTCAAAGTCAGATTCCGAATTTACCACAATGGACCCTTGGATCATGAAACACATATGCGTAAATCATCATCGGATTCACTATTAGAATCCCAAGTGGTGACTTTCATTACTTTCTTCTTGCTTTTCCTTCTTGGTTATTTCTCCTTTCATTCTCGAAGTACATATTTACATTCTTCACTAGGAGAGTGAGTTTTTCATCTTTCGAGGTGGATAGAGTTGCAACACTTTTGTAGGTTGTCTAAAAATCACTAGAAGACAAGCCATTAAAAAGCAGAGTTTCAAGTTCTAAACGCGTAGGTGTCGCGCGTGGGCTCGACACCCGCGTCTCAGCATCAAGGCGCGTGGGCTCGACACCCGCGTCTCAACATCAAGGCGCGTAGGCTCGACACCCGCGCCTCAACATCAAGGCGCGTGGGCTCGACACCCGCGTCTCACCATCAAGGCGCGTGGGCTCGACACCCGCGCCTCAACCTCAAGGCGCGTGGGCTCAACACCCGCGCTCAACACCCGCGCCTCAACCTCAAGGCGCGTGGGCTCAACACACACGCCTCAACCTCAAGGCGCGTGGGCTGAAACCCGCGTCTCAGTTATAACCGCCCTGGTTATGGGGCCAGTCGCCGCCCACATAGCGGGGAGGTCAGCCCCTCATCGTGGAGCATTTTTAGGGGGCACGTTCACCCCCTAGGACCTCTATAAATAGCCTCGTTTGCTATGAGGTCGGGAGAGAGTGGCAATTGGCGATCGGCAAGCAACGGGCAATTGGAGATCAGAAAAAAATTAGAAGGCAGAAGGCAATCAGACGACAAGACAGAGACAGGAGAGAGCTCAACTCTTCGTCAAGCTTGCTGCGTACAAGCTACTCTTTGCCTACCTTCTCTTTGAGAGTTTTGGTAGACAAGAGCTGTGCTACTCTTTCTACCAGCCGAAGAGAAGATCCCTAACAATCCCGACGGTCATCCGGTCAACGGAGAACAAGATTCACTCTCCACCGCCACACGAAGAACCCAGCATTAAACAAAGGGGGGATTCAAGATTCAACATCCTCCCTCCCTTGTAACTGGAAGGAAAAGTTGTTTTTGTTGTAATCTTTTCATCTGATTCAAGGAAAATTTTTACAGCATTTCCTCTTCTCTCTTTTCCGGCGCGTACAAGAGATGGCGACTCCGCTGGGGACTACATTTGTCACTGATGAGCAAATCGTGGCGCAGGATGACGTCCTCCGTAAGGGAAAGATGGTCGAATCGCTCATTGTCGAGTTCGACCAGGCGAAGTACGAAGAGTTTCTCTCTTCCGGCTCCAAGAGCCCAAAGACCCGCGTCTGCCGCCGGGTCTCGACAGGGAATGGCCCCGAAGCCCGATCTGTGGCTCTCTCGGGCGCCCCTGCTGCCAACTGTGCCAAGCAAGGTGCACGCGCTGACGCCTCTCAGAAGGCCCGCGTGGCCCCAGGCACAACTGCCTTTGCGACCAACCGCGTCGCACAGAACACCCGCGTCAGCGTCTCTCAGGAGACCCGCGTAGTTAAAATCTCTGATGTTCAGCATCAGGATGTTGTTGGTCTCTCTCCACCTCCGCGACGCAACCGGAACGCTGAGCGTCGACAGAGGAGACGCGCGCGCCAGCTGCAAGTTGGACCTCTGCTTGTCTGACTGAGGCTGGACGCAGCATACAAACTGGCGCCTTGCTCGCGCCCCGCGAAGTCCGCGTTTGGCGGCCCAAACGCGAGATTCCTCCAGTTAGGTCCTCTGAGGACCAACTCACCAAACGCCAAGGTGAAGCCTCTGTGCCTCGTCAAGCACAAGAGGCACGCGCTTATAGGCGTGGGGCCCAGCAGCCCATCCTCTCTCAAGTGTCTCTGCCCCGACACACCAAGCAGCAACACGACAGGCGCGTCTTGTCCCAACAGAGACGCCAGACGCGCGCTGAACAGCTGCGGCGCGAGAACCGCGTCCCTGAAGCCTGGGTCCAGGCTGTACATCACATGGATGCCTCCCGTCTTCGACGTTGCGAGGCTAATCTTTTCAATCCCCCTCTCATGGATTTGAGGGATTACTTGACGAAGAAAAGAAGTGCCAATCAGGCCACTTCGTCGTGTTGCTGCCAACGGCTCATCCATATGCTCTCTGAGTGCCGTTGCGGATCAGGCGCACACCAGCAGTCTTTAGTCAGACAGCTGACCCTGATTCCTCCGTCAGCTAAAAGAAGACGCTCCCACAGAAGGAGAACCTTCTCTGACGTTGAATACCCGGAGCTCACTGCGAATATGACAAGCAGGAGCAAGGGAAAACAACCTGCAGTCAGCTCAGATGAGTCTGACTCTGAACCAGAAGGGGTGTATCAACGCACTCGCACCCGGACTGGGGCCATTCCCCCAATTGACTATAATGCCTTAGCCCATGGCATTAAAATGAATGATTCTCACTCCGCCGTAGCGGAATCAAGGGCTTCGAACTCTTCCGTCGAGAAGGAGACCTCTGCCTACATGACAGGCACTCCTGAGGAGACGGCTAAACGTTTAGAGCAGATCCAGAAGGCACAAATGGATATGATTCTTTCTCAGCAGGAATCTATCAACTCCCTCAAGCAGACGATTGCACAGCTGCTCGAAGACAGGAGGAGGTCTCCTCCTAAAAAGTCAAAGGGCAAAGGGAGAAAGCTCATCTTCCGAACCTTCTGAGGAGACGCGGCGATCTACTTCCGGCTCGTCCAAGTCTTCGTCGCAAGTAAAGGGCGACCAAGATCCGGGGAAGGCTCATGCTAAAAGAATGAGTCAATTGGAGCAACGCCTCGAGGCCCTTACCAACCGTAAAGGCCTCCAAGAAGTAGGAGTGGTTCGGCCCTACCCGGCTGAATGGGACTTGGTTCCGTACCCGCCCAAGTTCAAAGCTCCAACTCTCCAAGCCTTTGATGGGAAGGGGTCACCCAACCAGCACATCTACTACTTCAAATCCCAAACCGAGAATGTAGTAGATAATGATGCTATCCTGGCGCGCCTGTTCATCGGCACCCTGAAAGGGTTGGCCTTTGAATGGTTCATGAAGCTCCCAGAAGGTTCCATTAAGAACTGGGGCAATTTGGAGAAGCTCTTTTTAACGCGCTTCTTCGAGGATGACTCCGAAGTCACGATGCCCACCCTTTTGGCTACCAAACAGCGAAAAGGGGAGTCCGTCAAATCTTTCGTGGAAAGGTTTCAGAACGTGGCACTCCGGTGTCCAAGCGGTATGACCCAGGCCACTCTGGTGGAAACATGCCGCCACAATCTCCAAACCTCACTCCTTGCTCAAATAGGAGTTGCTGAAAGCTGCTCCTGGAAGCAATTAGTCTAACAAGGTGAACAGGCTGAGGAGATTGTCGCCCGCGTCAGAGCGGAGAAAGGTAAGCCTAGGCCGGAAAGGTCGATAAGGCGTGCGCCGGACACATCCCTCCAAACAAAGCGGAAGGATAATTTGGCAACGGAGACCAAGTCTCCCGCCAAACCTCAATCAGGCAAGGCGAGTGGCTCTTCAAGTCAGCCTCGCGCCAACAAGCAATATTCCTTCAAGGAGGAATATGTCGATTCACTCTTTAAACTACTCAACAAGAGCAACCGACTGAAGCTCCCTGAAGCTAGGCGCCCCGAGGAAGTCGGCAAGATCGACAATCCCACCTATTGCTTGTACCACAGGATGCTGGGGCACCCTACCAGAAGCTGCTATGTCTTCAAGGACATCCTTCAAGCTCTGATTGACGCAGAGGTGTTAAAGCTCCGACCAGAGCAGAAGAAGGTGACGGCTAATGTGACGTCAGTTCTCCAGTTCGGAAGACAACCCCCAACGCCTGCGGGGGTGGCCCCTATTCCAAGAGGAGAGCTGAGAGTGGTCAACACAGACCCTCACCAGCAGCAAGCGAAAGGCTTGGCACCCGTCCCTACACCTCAAGGGGAAATCATGTGGGTCCACCCTGACCTTGTCAATGAGCAGCAATGGACTACTGTGACCAACAGGAAATCCAAAGGCAAGGCAAAGGCCTCATCCTGCAATGTGGTGGGTGCCTCCTCTCGAGAAGCCGAGATTGATGTTCCCTCGTTAACCGACTCAGAGGAGGAAACAATAGTCTTGGCCGCAGAGCCCAACCAACCGATGGCGGGAACCCGTTCGGGACAGCCCTACTTGAAGCAGTATGGCGAAACGGCGGCAACCCCTCCACAACCAGCTGCAGAGCCAACTAAGCCCTCCACAAAACGACCTGTGGAGAAACAGAAGGAGACTCGATTTTCTTGAGCCCTTCAAAAGGGCATCGCGGAAGGATCTACGACGCCTTACCGCTTTGATGTCCTGGCTCAATTGGCCAACATTCCGGCACGGATTACCTTGTATGAGCTTCTTAGGCTGTCAAAGTCGACCAGAGAAGCTCTACAAGAAGCTCTGGCAAATGCCGAGGTCTTCATGACCCAGGTGCCGAAGGCGGAAGATGTAGAGGATTGCCTCCATGCCTCCCCAAACGCTCCCTGCATTACCTTCACAGCAGATGACATGCAGGTTAAAGGGAAGCATGATCGACCCCTGTATTTCACAGGGTATATCGGATCGTCTGAGGTGAACCGCATTCAGGTAGATCTAGGGTCCGCATTGAGCATCATGCCTCGCCGGGTCATGCAACATCTGGGCATTCCTACTCATCGTTTGAGCCCTACTCAGACAACTATCTATGGGTTCAATGCCAACCAGACCCGTCCGATGGGGAAAATCAAGCTCAAATGCCAGATTGGAAGCCTCAAGTTGGAAGTGACATGCTACATCATCGACGCCGACACTTCCTACAATCTATTGCTGGGACGACCGTGGATTCACCGCAACTCCATCGTTCCCTCCACTCTCCACCAAGTCATGAAATACATTGACGGGAGTGGAAAGGTGCAGACGTTGATTGCCGAAAGGTATCCGTTCAAAGGGGTCGAGAATTATTTCACTGACTCTTTGTTGTACCAAGATCCGGTGGAGACGGATGAAGTCCCGCGACCAGAGGAGCCAGACTCTTGTAACGAAGCTGACACCGAGCCCGAGAAAGAAGAGTGCCTGTGGGAGTTAGAACCACTTGTAAAGAGCACCAATAAGCTCGATGTTGATAATACCACCGACGATGTAGGCGGTTGGTATATTAATGAAGATTTAGATTTTGCGTATTTTTCTGTGTTTGCTTCTGATTCAGTACCATCAGACACTAGCACCGAAGTAGACGATGACCCCTGGTCGGCAGTAGATGCTTTGACATCGTTGCATGTACCAGTGAAGTCGTCCTTCGAGACATACCAAGATAATGGTAATGCGCAAGAATCTATATTTATGGTTCCAGCAAGACGAAAAGGCCAAAAACCAATTCTTTTTGGGCGAATCTCGTCTGAGCCAATGCCCTGCGAAGACTCGGGAAGTGAGGAGGAATCCCCTCAATTCGGTCATTATGAACCAAAAGCACTCAAAATGATGAGATGTATGGGGTACGACCTGACCAACAGACCCAGATTGAACTTCGGCAAAGGAAGGAGGACGCTGCTTCGATCCTTTGTGCCGAAAGGGAAGGCCCCCGATTATTATCTTCGGACGCGCCGGGGATTGGGCTATGTATCAACTCCGGTCCCATCAGCCTCCGATTCTCAAGAATCGTCGAGCAACGATTACTCTTCAGACACATCATCTTGGGAGTCAGATGTCAGTGTCGGCAACATCTTCAAGGAACTTTCAGTGAACATGGTTTCGACAAGCCACCTGGAAGATGGAAATGAAGAAATGATCCAATTTGATACAGATCCTTGGATCAAACATTTAAATGCTCTTTGGGACACTCGCTTTGAACAGTGCGAGCCACCCACAGAAGACAAGGTTGTTCAGATCAACCTAGGAGATGAGGCTAACCCTAAGCCCATCTTCATAAGTGACGGCCTGTCACCTTCGGAGAAGAAGGATCTAATATCTCTTGTACAAGAATATATAGACGTCTTCTCTTGGAATTATGAGGACATGCCAGGACTCGATCCTCAGGTGGCTATGCATCGCCTCAACATCAATCCGGACACAAAACCTATCAAACAACAGCAGCGACGGTTCTGTCCAGAGATAATGGAGGCAATTCAATCAGAAGTCAGAAAACTTATTGATTCTGGCTTCATCAGGGAAGAACAACATCCCGACTGGGTAGCCAACATCGTCCCCGTTGCCAAGAAGAACGGGAAGATCCGGATCTGCATCGACTTCTGCGATCTAAACGAGGCCTGCCCCAAGGACGAATTCCCATTGCCGATCACAGATGTCATGATTGACAATACTTGTGGATTCGAACGAATGTCCTTCATGGACGAATTCTCAGGATACAATCAAATCAAAATGTATCCTGATGACGAAAAGCATACCTCCTTCAGGACACCTCTAGGGGTATATTGCTACACCGTCATGCCCTTCGGACTGAAAAATGCAGGGGCAACATACCAAAGGGCCATGAACGCCATTTTCCATCAGCAAATACGCAAAACGGTAGAATGTTATGTTGATGACATCGCGGTAAAGAGCCGCACTAAAGGTGATCACATAGCGGACCTGAAGGTGGTCTTCGACATCATGCGGTCATCAATTGAAGATGAATCCCACAAAGTCCTTCCTGGGGTGGCCAGTGGCAAATTCTTAGGATTTGTTGTAACATCCACCGGAATTCACTTGGACCCGGAAAAGGTCCGCGCTATCCAGGAGATGCAACCCCCGAGAAATCTCAAAGAACTCAGGGGATTGCAAGGACGATTGGCGTATATCCGCAGGTTTATCTCAAATCTCTCCGGAAGATGCCAACCCTTTGCTAAGTTAATGAAAAAGGGTGTCTCATTCATTTGGGATGACGCTTGCCAACAAGCGTTCGAGGAAATCAAGCAATACCTCACCCAACCACCAGTCCTTGCAGCTCCGGTATCCGAGAAGCCTTTCCTGGTATACGTCCGAGCAATGGATCATTCTTTGGGAGCTCTACTAGCTCAGAACGACGACCAAGGACGAGAGCAAGCAATCTACTATCTGAGTAGAATAATGATCGGAGCTGAGCATCGGTATAATCCGATCGAGAAGGAATGTTTGGCATTAGTTTTCGCTATTCAGAAAATGCGGCACTATCTGGTAGGCCAAACTATAAACGTCATATCAAAAGTCAACCCCCTGAGGTTACTTATGACTAAGCCTTCATCATTAAACGGCCGGCTGGCAAAATGGGCCATATTGCTCTCCCAATATGAGATGCACTTTTTACCACAAAAGGCCATTAAGGGACAAGCAGTGGCGGATTTTCTAGCCGAGCACCCAGATCCGAGGGCAGCCAAAGTCTACGAGGATCTCCCAGATGAAGTTGCTGAAGTCTGCCTGACTCAGACATCGTTCGAAAGTCAAGTATGGCAACTTTTCTTCGACGGTGCATCAAGAACAAGCCCAAAGGGACACGTAGTAGCGGGGGTAGGAGTAGTACTCGTATCCCCACAAAATTATGTGATTCCCCGAGCTGTCTCATTAACTGAGCCTTGTTCCAACAATGTGGCGGAGTACAACGCTCTTTTGATTGGGATGCAATTCGCCGATGAGATTGGCGTTAAAAATCTCGAGGCATACGGCGACTCTAAACTCATCGTCAGCCAAGTTCGCGGGGAGTACGAAGTCAGACATGAGGACCTAGTACCCTACCACAACGCAACTATCCGCATGGCCGAGGGATTTACAAGCTTCTACATTGACCATGTACCGCGCAGGCAAAATGCGCACGCAGATGCACTCGCATCCCTCGCGGCCTCCTTAGCTCTTCCAGCCGGAGCAATGGAGAAGATATTCGTCTACAGCCACGACCTGTATTGCCCGAGAAATGCTCTCGAGGGCTATCAGGAGTCAAAGGGAGATTGTCAAGGCAAAGAAGCACTGGAATTGTTAACCGACCAGAGCTTAAAGACTGGCGATTCCCCTACATTGATTTCGTCTTATACGACATTCTCCCTGAAGACACCAAAGAGGCGGCTGCCATTCGAAAGAAAGCCCCCAAATTCTATTATAATGCGATTACGCGAACATTGTATCGTCGATCGCATGACGGGATCTTACTCCGGTGCCTTTCACCAAAAGAAGCCCAAGAGGTATTGAGAGAAGCCCACGATGGTATGTGTGGAGCCCACCAACCTGGCCCAAAACTGGCACATCGACTCCAAAGATTGGGTTACTATTGGCCCAAGATGGTTGCCGACGCCGTCACCTATGCTAAAAGATGCCACGCTTGCCAAGTGCATGGCGATTTCATCCATCAAGCACCAGGGTATCTCCACTCTACAACCTCTACCTGGCCATTTGAAATGTGGGGGATGGATGTGGTTGGCCCTATCAGCCCACCATCATTAAAAGGACATCGGTTTATTTTGGCAATAACCGATTACTTCTCTAAATGGGCCGAAGCCATCCCTTTGAAGGAGTTAAAATTGTCTAACGTGATCAAGTTCGTGAAACATCACGTTATTTACCGTTTCGGTGTACCTCGGCGAATTGTCCATGACAATGGACCTCAGTTCATCAGCCAGGCTTTCCACAGATTCTGCGCTAAGTTCAGAATCCAGAGTGTGTCCTCAACGGCATACTATCCTGCCGCTAATGGCCTCGCAGAAGCTTTCAACAAGACTATTGGCAAGCTTCTCAAGAAGTTCGTCTCGAAAAGTCAACGAGACTGGGACGACACACTGGGTGAATGCTTATGGGCCTATCGCACAACTGTGCGAACCCCAACTAAAGCCACGCCGTTTTCTTTGGTATACGGATGCGAAGCCGTGCTCCCACTGGAAATCCAAATTTCATCTCTACGCGTCGCCTTGACAGCGGAGATGCCAACCGAGGAGAAGCATCGACAGCGACTCCAAGAATTGGAAGCCTTAGACGATAAGCGTCTGCAGCCTAACAGCAAATCGAGCTCTACCAGGCTCGAATTACCAGAGCCTTCAACAAGAAAGTTAAAATGCGAACTTTAAGAAAGGCGATCTTGTCTTAGCCGTCAGAAGACCCATGGTAATGACGCACAAGACAAAAGAAAAATTCCAACTCAAATGGGAAGGACCATTTGTAGTAGAGTCAGCCTACTCGAATGGGTCATATCGCCTCATAACCTCAAATGGCGATACACTCATGATGCCGATCAATGGCAGGTTCCTGAAAAAATACTATCCTTAGATGGTATTCTTCCGCTGATCAAGTTAAAAGTACACCTCTGATCAAAGTAAGAAGAATTTCTTCATTATAACATCCGACGCCCCCGACGGCTAAGGATAGAGGAAAATGTTGGCTTCTAAGCCCAACATAAGTCTTCGACAACTCATCATGCTGAGGGGAATAGCATGGCTAGCCCAACTCAAACGGTAGTTGGTAAAGGCACCTCAAATCCGTTGATAGCTGAGGGTTTGCTAAAAATCCTAAGTGGACTTGGCTCCACTCTTTCCTCCAAAATCCCTTACCAATTCTCATCCACAGAATGGTAGGTCTACAAAATACAACCGTTACTAAGTTAACACTATACCTCTGGTAATGGAAACTTTTCAATATTCCTTGTCGAGTACAAATTTTGTTTGTCAACTCTACACGGAGTATCAAACTTTCAAATTTGCCAAGTTAACACTATACCTCTGGCACTTCAAATTTTCACTTGTCAATTCTAACCAATAGAATGACAGGTCCTCAAATTGCTCTTATCATGAGTCAATCTTTGTCAAGTTAATACTACACCTCTGACAAATTACTGTTAAAGTTTAACACCACACCTCTAAACAGTAATCAGGTTTCTGTCAGGTTTAATATTACACCTCTGACAGTCACTTTTCTTCAGACTTCCATATCGAAGCTGAAATGGATGATGCTAAGTTAACATTACACCTCTAGCATCAAGTCATTGCTAAGTTAAACAATACACCTATGGCCATGACTTTCCCTCGGACTTCCTTATACAAGCCGAGATGACCAATGCCAAGTTCAACATTACACCTCTAGCATTACCCTCACAGTTAAGTTAAACATTACACCTATGAAGTGACACTTCTGAGTTAAGTTAATATCACACCTCTGACTCACATCCTTGTCAAGTTAACATTACACTTCTGACAAGACCACTTTCAACCCGTTAAGTTAATATCACACCTCTAACGGTAACAAACTTTCCTAGATTCCCCACGAGTCTAGTCTCACTTGTTATTCTCTTCAACAGAATAACAAGTCTACCTAAAAATATTGTTAGGTTAATACTACACCATCAACAGTGTTTCCATCAAATCCCCAGCTGAGCTCAATCAAGTTAATCCCAAACACTTGATAAAAGTTCACCCTCCCTGGGGGTACCAATTCTACTTGTCACTTTCTCTTATAAAGTGGCAGGTCCACCAAAAAATTATTTCATCTCTGTCAAGTTAATATTACACCTCTGACAGTATTGTGAAAGTTCCTGAAATAGGATCTTTCCCTACAAAATTTGACTTATTAAGATTATCATCATAATTTTGACAAAGTCAAAGATTTTCTGCTTCTATGAGTCTAACTGAAGACAAAAAGTTCAAGATAATGAAAGAGGCAAAAAGAAAAGTGTCACTTTTATTTATTTCCAAGCATATGAAAGTGATACAAAATGCTCTCTTATACAATAAGATTGAGTGTTACAGTAAAAACGCTCTCTTATACAATAAGATTGAGTGTTACAATTAAGGAGTACAAAGAAGTCCCTCTCTCTCTCAGAGGTTGCACTCACTCCTTGAAGCCGCATCTAATTCCAAGTGCACGGTGGCTGAAGAAGTGCCAAATTGTGGCCACGATCAGAAGCTGGTTGCACCACGATGCATGATGTAAACACCGAAAGAGCCCTAGCTGACTAAGCTAAGGCAATGGTGTTCTTGAGGTCTGGTGGCAGCAGAAAGTCCTGCAACCCTTCGTTCATGAGCATCTCTTTCCCCAGCAGACCATCCAGCAGACATGAGGAGTCCTCGATGTTACTTCTGGAGTGGGAGAGGAAGAGGATCCTATCTGCCACCTTATCCACCGTAGCCCCCTCGCCGCCATACTTACCCTGACCATCTCTTGCCAGCAGGCATGACCGGTGTAGTGGATCTGAAGAGACCTTGGCGAGGGTCGAGTCCTCGTCAGGGACATAATATATTCCCTTGTGGACGACGAGGACCATAATATATTCCCTTGTGGACGAACGTCGAACAAGTCCGCCGGCTGAAATATTCTTAAAGGGGCCCAGCGAACCTGAAAAAGGACGATCAAGCCTACCTACAAGGAATAAACATGGGGGTTAGAAAATCTGAAACTTAGCATACTTCAACAAAGAAAACTAAGTGACAGACGCGGCTATTGTCGAAGACTTCAGACGCGGGAACGAGCCCGCGCAGTGAGTCAAAATACCGCGTCAACAGAAGCAGACGCGAATCAAACTGTGCCAACACACAGGATTCAAACGCGGTCTCATTTTGCACCCGCGCCTAAAATACAAGGCGCGGAAAGGACTCAGACGCCGAAAATTGCCATCTTCCTGTCGAGGGAACAGGGGGTTGCAAAATTCGGGTCTGAAACCCTCAGCCCGAGTTGGAATTCATCCAAGACAGTGGCCTTAAAACGCGAGCTTCATGAACAAAGTCAGCGCCAAGTGCCAAAGACTTCTGTACTCGCGTCCAAGGAAGTTTAAGTCGGCGGCGCAAATTCCAGAAGGAATGCACCAACTCAGACTTCATGAGGAAACCCAGATGATGATGATGCCAAAGTGCAAACTTGGGTGGACTAGTAACATCACGGCAAGTCGGGACGGCATACCAGCAGAGGCCTCTGTCAAGAGTTTAACTCTCTGCATCAGAATATGGACATGGAAGGTGATCAGAGAGACACTTTGTCCTGAAGAGACCAAACAGAAGCATGAAAGCTCTGGGTCATCTTCTTCCCTGGAGTCGTCTTCATCCATGAAGACAGTGCCCCTGTTAGAAACTCTGAAGAAAGCGGAAGTTCTCAGAGCAATCGTTCTCTTAAAAGGGAAAATGGTCTAAAATCGGGACTGCTAAAGAAGGCGAACCCCTATTTATAGGCCGCTCCTGGTAACCGTCATTAATGGGTCATCAATGGGAACCGTCGGCCTTAATGGCCGCACGATTGTCAAAGTCCAATGGGACGCTGACGCGTGAAGGGTCGCTTCGGGAAATGTTGAAGACGCTGGTCTCCAACCGCCAGCGCCGGTTTTACATTAAAGGGTATTAACGCCCCAGTCCAATGAAGAACCGACGCGTGGACAACTGCTTCGGGAAACAACGGATGACCCGGTTTCCCAATCGCCAGTGAAGACTTGACTTTCAATCGTCAGTGCAGACTTGACGTTCAAAGATCTCATAAAATCTTTATGTCAGGCCGCATGTAACGCCTGAAAGTTACATCGATACGCAGATGGGAAAACCGCGTCCTGGAACTCGCGTCTCCTTTTTCAGAATGAATGACGTCCACCTGCGTTCCAAAGGAAAGTCCGAGTGACTCAGAATCGCGTCCCTTCAGCAAACAGGGCCCAGTTTAAGGGAAAGCACTTGACTCAGCAAAAGACTTAGCCCATTATGAGATTAATGAGAAAATACACAAGGCTGCGTCCCTCGCGTCGCGTCTTCATTGGCAGGACAGACTCGCATTACTCAAAGCCGCGTTTCTCTCTGCGAGTTGACGCCGCCCGTCTCCATATGGATTGGCGAGTTGACGCCGCCGCGTCTCCATATGGATTGACGCTGCGTCTCATCAAAAGGACTTAGTTCTATCTGAGTCCTTATGAACTGATGACCGCGTCTCTCTATGAATTGACGCTGCGTCTCATCAAAAGGACTTAGTTCTATCTGAGTCCTTATGAACTGATGACCGCGTCTCTCTATGAATTGACGCTGCATCTCATCAAAAGGACTCAGTTCTACCTAAGTCCCTATGAACCAACGCTGCGTCTCATCAAAAGGACTTAGTTCTATCTGAGTCCTTATGAACTGATGACCGCGTCTCTTTATGAATTGACGCTGCGTTTCATCAAAAGGACTCAGTTCTACCTAAGTCCCTATGAACCAATGTCGCGTCTCATCAAAAGGGCTTAGTTCTGCCTAAGGTCCCATGGGTCAAATGCCGCGTTTCACTTAAAGAACTTAGTCTCACCTAAGTTCAGCATTCACAGTCAGTTAATCAAAGATTGTGATCAAGAGGTCAAATTCATCCAAAGCAAGGCAACAAAGGAGGTGGAACCAAAAACTTCAAAGACTTTTATTATATCAAAAATGATAAAAGTTAATACAAAACACTCTTAGTGAACAGAGTGTTCTTTTCTAAAAAAAAAAAAGAGAGAAGGCTACAAGTCCTGGTCCGCCAAAGAACGGATTTGCTCTCTAAGGCGATGTATCTTATGTTGACGCGCCTTCTCAACCTCCATGAGAGCTCGGGCCCGCAGATCCGCTTCAGACAAAAATTCCTGCGCTTGCACTCGGAGTGATTCCAGCTCGGACGAACGAACAGAGAGGTCCGCTTCAGCTTGCGCCTTGGCAACCTCTAGCTCCGCTAGCCTCTTTTCAGAGGTAGCCAGCCTCTGTTCGTTGAAGACAATCATGGCCTCAGCCCTGGCTATAACAGCCCGAGAGTCAAGGATAGCCTGCTTTGCGGCCTGTATGATCGTCTCTGACTCCTCGGACTCAATCGCCAGCCTTTGGTGATCAGCCTGGACACGTTCAAGAAGACGAGTGCTATCGGTGATCTTCTCCTCCACCTCTCTTCGCTCCTGCTCTTGAGCAACAAGGAGCCTGTTCAGCGTTTCTTGGGCTTCGTGGGATGAACCGGCATCATCCTCCAGGGATCGAAGCTCTCTCAAGTGCTGTCCCAGCTGATCCACCAGCAGCTGACTCGCCTGGGCTAGCGAAGGGCCTCCAGCCAACTTGATGTTCTCGACCTGGTTTCCGAGAAACATCTGGGCCAAGTCAAGGGAGCTACCCCTAGTCAGGACGAAATCGATGCATGTTCGCATCGAGGTAAGGAACTGCTGCACCGCCTGGCGTGCCAAAAGCTCCATGATATCATCATCCGAAGTGCTCCCCGATCCCCTCTCTATTACGGGGTGGGGGGATGTAGATCGGCTCTGTTGGTGCAAGAGTTGAGCTGACCACGGGTACGACAAGAGCAGAAGCAGCCACTGGCGCTTCTGGGGGTACCACCTCTGTAGGAACCTCCACAGCCGATGACAGGGTAGTGAGCTCGACCTCCTCAGAAACCTCAGCCAAGGCTTGGGCCGTGTGGCCTTCCGGAGGGACACTGACCGTCAGACTCTCTACCTGGGCCCCCTCGGTTCTCTCTGCAAGTTATCTCAACATTAGCCAGAATGGTAAAAAGAGAAACATCCGGGACATCAAAACTTCCTTACCAAGCTGGAGGTCCAGAGATGTCGAATCCTTGGGCGAACCCTGCAGAGGAGAAGTCTCCCTGACTTCAGTAGTGGCCTCCTCTTCCTGCAGAGTAGAAGCCTCCCCGATTTCGGTAGTTGCCTCGGCAGCTGGAGTCTCAACTCCT
This sequence comes from Agave tequilana, assembly GCA_038442645.1. NCBI lineage: Eukaryota > Viridiplantae > Streptophyta > Magnoliopsida > Asparagales > Asparagaceae > Agave > Agave tequilana. The sequence continues at coordinate 67,384 of JAVJIF010005052.1, read as the reverse complement.
TCCTGCTGGGTCAACTCTTGCACCATCTCCTCGATATGCGAGGAGGTTGCAGCCTCGGTATCCTCAGCTAATCCTGCAGCATAAAAGGAGAATGTTAAAGCCTCCTCTTCAAATGAAAAGGGAAATCAGGTTAGAAGGTGAAAAGAATACCTTCGGCGGGAGTAACTGCCGCCAGTGGTGATACCGTCAACGGCTCGCATCCATGTATTTCCTCCTCCGAGATGTGTGAGAATTTGCTTGGATCAGGAGGAGCGGGTTCGTCACCATAGTCGACCTCATCCTCAAAATCGCTTTCCTCTGCGGATAAGGAAGACGACAGTTCAACGTGAGAGGCCTCGGTAGCAGGAGCCTTGCCTCTAAACACCCCAGTGGTAGGGCTGGGGTCAACCATCCGAGGACTGGAGATGAAGACAGAAGGAGACCCAGGCTGTTGTGCCTCATCCCTCCTCTGAGCTGAGGAAGACTCGGGCTGAGCTGAGATCCCCGGAATCTCAACATCGACTCCGCTCATTATATCGACCTCGAGCTGCTCGGTCTCGTCAGTGGCGGTGGGTCTGTCAGCAGGCTCCCCTTCCTCTGCAATCCTGAGGCTCCTGCGGTGTAACCTGCGGGCATGGACTAAGGGAGTGTCTTCCTTGTCCACCTCTTCCTCCCTCGGCTCCCCAACACCAGAAGGGATGTCCGCAGATCGAGAGACTGCAGCCGTCAAGTCTCTTCGAACCTTCTTTGGGGCAGGCTCAGCAATGGAAATAGAGCCTTGACGACGCTTGCCCACCGCCTGTCGAGCTCTGGTTGGTCGCGGCTCCGCCCTTGTTGCTCGCGGCTCCTCCCTTAACCTTCTCCCGACCTCCCTCAGAGCCTTCAGGTACTGCTCGACGCCTCGCGAGCGTTTACCGGACTCCGACCTTGCTTCGAGATTTGCATTGATACTCTCAATGCATGAATACTCCGGAATAAAGTATGGTGTCTGGTTGACTTGGAAGTACCAGGAGCAGAAGCTGAAGCTCATACGGCACTTTGATCCCTCGATAGGCAGACGGAAAGTTGCTCCTGTCCCTCCGGCTACACTGTAGTACCAAGCCCGAGCACCTTCGAACAAGTTCCCTTCGAAGGCGAGTCGAGCATTGGGATTGCCGACGTAGAGTTGATCATAGCCGAACTGTCGGGCGAAATGATTCGGCATGTACGGCTCGATTGTGCATGAAGTCCCTTGCCGGAAAAGCACATATCCGGGCCGAATGTTGATCAACCACCAGAAGACCCCCGTGGACAATCTCGTAAAGTCATCTGGGCCCGCGAAATCAGTAAATAGATCTCCGAAAGATGCACCAGGGATCTCAGGGAAGCAGCGATTGAGCTGGTAGTTCGAAGCATCTGAAATGCACTTCCGGACGAAATACATATAAGTATTACGCCAGTCCGAACCCTCCAACCGCTGTACAAAAGGGGCGAAACCCTCACTCCAAGGCACCGGCGTCATCAGGGAAGGGCAGTGCATCACGTACCAAGCCATGAGGTACGTATAAGGCAGCTCGATCCGAGGGTTGGGGCGCTTCACCATCGGCTTCCCCTCTGAGTCAAGGATCGGCTTGCCATGGGAGTCGACAGCCTTCCCGGGTTCGCAGAAAGCCTGGATTAATGCCCGCAACCCGCTCTGAATGCCAGCCGCCACGGCCGGAAGAAGGGCTATGGGACTGCCATAGGCCAGGAGCACCGCCGGGTACACTACATCGACAACAATGACTTCATGTGGCAGTGTCGGCACCACACAGCGCTTCAGCCACAGCATTAAGAAGCCCGCCAACAATGCTCGATCGGAGATAGGGGTCCGGGCTTGATGGTGAAAGCTTTCGAAGACCATGTCAGGTTCGAAACCGTCCTCGTTCGAAACCGTGGTGTAGAAGCCTTCAGGAGCCTGGGCGATCCTGTCGTCAATCTCCTCGTCGGAGCTGGGAGCCAGTCGGGTTATTGGATGGTCTTTCTTGTTGACATTGTTGAACAAGTAACTGGCCCAAGACAGCTGCTTGATTCCTCCCGACCTCCAAGTGGTCATCTGGCCGCAAATATGGAAATGACATAGCACTTCCCAATAAGTCTCGTACATTTGAGGAGACCCTTTCTTCATAAGGTTGAGCTCCTCAGTGGTTGGGACATATTCCTCATAGGGAGAATCCCCTGTTGCCAGCCCAGAGACCTCATGCAACTCATGCAGTGCAAGGCCCATCTCTCCGACTGGGGTGAAGAATGTCCCCGTCAAAGAATTGTAACGCTCAAGGACCCCGAAGAAGTTCTGAGAACTCGGCGGGATGCCATACTTGATAGGCCTTTGGGCCTTGTTTGTTTTAGAAAAAAAATGTAAAGGATATTGTTGGCCCAAAGGCCTATCACTCTAGTTTTGATGATGATCAACTCATGAAGTTATGATTACTAATGATCTTGTGTTTAATTAGTGACAGATTCTTTATCAAGATCTTAGTAGGTGTGGAGCTTCAACAAAGGATTTAAAGACAAGTTGGAAGCTAGCACCGGTTGATTCACGAGCCTATGCATCAAGAACACATCTAGAGATGAGCTCGGTGGATTGCATTTGGACCAAGTCAAGAAGATGAGAAGCCTTCAAGGGAAGACTTCAAGAAGTTGAAGACTTGTGTTTAGGTATAAGATTTTTATTTGTTTTAGATAAAAATGTAAAGGATAGATAGTTGGTGGATTGCTCAAGTCATATCACACACACACTCTTGATAGAATTGTTTTCATGATAAAAATTTCATTTCATAAAAGATTTTCTTGTTAAGAAAAGATTTTCATTGTGACAAGATTCTATTTGGTTCTTGGTATTTCAAGTTTACATATCTTATATCCAAAACCAAGTTTAGTGCTTTATGTCAAAAACTAGATATTTCATCTTGATTGTGTAGTGGATCATATCCATACACACTATGCTTTAAAGTATATCTTATTTTTGTATTTGATGAAAATTTGAAAAAAACATGTTGTTTTAGAAAAACAGTTTTTATTATGAGCCAATACTTCCAAGTTACAAAAATAGTCAAATCTTTAATAACATGCCTTGATTTTGTGCAAGCATGTTTCTATAATCATAAAACTATTTTTGTAGAATTTCTAAGTATTTATGGGATTTTTTTATTAACCAAAAAGACCAATCTTTAATCCCTAAATTTTCAGGTTCTGGCAGTTCTGATTTTCAGAACTGACAGTGGCCGGTCGACCGGGTCGGTCGACCGGACGTGCACGCCTGTGTGCACTGGAGAACGGTCGACCGTGCCGGTCGACCGCTTCAGAGAGCTTTGCTCTCAGGAAATCTCGGTCGACCGGGCCGGATGACCGTTGCCGGTCGACCGGAAGCTCTGACAGAGCCCAACGGTCAGATTTTTCTGGCCTCTATAAAAGGGGGTTTTGTCATTGTTTTGAGCCAAGATTTTTGGAGACCTTAGAGCCTGTTTTCTCATATTCATTCCAGAGGTTTTTCTCCACAAAGATAGTGAGCTAATACTTCCAATCAAAAGGGAAGATTTTATAAGAGTGTTTATTGTGATTTCTTGAGATTTTCACCAAAGATTCTTTCCTTGCTTTCTCATATAAACACTTGAGCATCCATTGAGCTATTCATCCTATAGGTGTTGTAGTGAGAGTTTTTGTAGGTGATCAAGTGTTTAGATCACCAAGATTTCATCTTGTTCTTTGAGGAGACGGGCAAGTGTGCTCGTTGTGGTGTGGAGTTCGGGTGTGAACTCTTGTAGTGCGAGGTGCGGCCTCGGCGAGTCGGTGGACTTGCGTGTGTAAGGGACTTGGGAGTCCGAGGGCTTGTAGGTGTTGCGGCACCAAGGAGAGATCCGGTTGGATCGTGCATAGTGAAAATCCTTCGTGTGTCGAAGGCGGGGATGTAGAGCAAGTGTGCTCGAACCTCGAAACAAACCCTTTGTGTTTGCGATTGCTCACTCTTGCTCTCTTTCTCTCTTGCCTCCTTTATATCTTGCATTACTTACATTGTCTTTACTTTACATGCTTGATATACCCTTGTGCTTATATTGTTATATACTTGCGTGGGATTGCTTGTTAACACTAGTATTCAACCAAGAGAGCCAACGCGGCACCTCAACCCATTCAAGGGGAATCTAGAGGAGCTTGTCCAGAGCCTCGCAAGGGGAATTCGGCAACACTCTTGTGTTATACATAAGTGTTTAATTAAAAGAAGTTTTATTTGGTCATCTTAGTTTTAATTCCGCATTATTTGTTCACAAGTGACCATTAGATTAGCCATCACCTATTCACCCCCCTCTAGGTGATCTTACAATTGGTATCAGAGCTAGTGCTCTTGATTTGGGTCTAACAACCTAAGAGTTAAAGATCCTCCTTTAGGCTAATCACAATATTTTTGTACACACACACCTCACCATGGACTTCATGTCACCACCCACCTTTGACATTCTTAACATTCAAATTTGGAAGGTTAAGATGTCTTTGTTCCTCAAAGGACTTGGCCTTAGTGTATATCTTGCCACAACTAATAAAGAATATTGCTTAAATGGTAAGAACATTGAGGCTAATGCAAAGCCCTTCATGCTATTAAGTCAACCCTAAATGATGATTATTTATCTAGGGTTTCTAATGTTGAATCGGCTTTTGTAGCTTGGAACATCATCAACTCCCTTGGCGAAAAGGACCTATACTATGCGGGGAGCGATTCGGACGTTGGAAGCGACATCTCCAACGTATGCTATATGGTCCAAGGGGATAACCCCCTTGAGGTAACTACCGAATCCGAGGATGAGGATGTTAATATGTCATATGATGAGCTTAATACATTTTGCCAATTATTGCTTGAGAAATATGACATGATTAAAAAGAATAATAAAAATTTGAAAAAGGAAATTGCTTGCATGCATAAGGAACATGACTCATATAGAAATAACATTGCATGCTTAGAAAAAGATAATGAAAGTTGGAAAAAGAAATTTGATTGCATGCATGTAGAAAATGATTCTTTTAGAAATAAACTTGCATGTTTAGAAAAAGAAAATGAAGATTTGAAAAATGAGAATATTTCCTTAATGTCTAAATTGAATGTTTTATGTGAAGGAAATATGATTTTGAAAAATAAGATTGATTTGGTGGAAAAACAAAAAGAAGTTGTTTTGCAAGAAAATAAGTCTTTAAAAAGAAAATTTGTTGAAAAGAAAAGGATAATGTTTTTCAAAAGAAAAAGAAAATTGACTCTTCATCTCATCATGCTTCTCATGCAAACATTGATAAAAATGAGATTAAAAATTTGAAGAATAAAATTGATAATTTGAGCTCTAATTTGAGCTCATGTGCATTCAATCATACTAGATTGGAATCCTTGTTTCAAAAGAAACAAGTTCCTCATACTCATGCACATTCACATCATGCACATGCTTATGATGCACATCATGCTCACACTCCCACTCATAAGTATGCTAAGGTGTACACATGTACACATTGTGGCCGCAAAGGCCATCTAAGAAAATTTTGTTATGAAAGGTTAAATGTTCTTATTTTTAATAAAAATAAAAATGCTTGGGTTCCTTACAAGACTAACCCCATAGGACCCAAGAAAATATGGGTACCAAAATCCCCACCTTGTGTATTTGATGTAGGTGAGGAATCTCTCAAAACGTGAGAGATTTGGTGCCTTGATGGTGGGTGCAATTGAACTAAAATGACACATACTTGGAGCACCGCTATCAAGGAATTTTGGTGGGTCAACCACCATGCTAGGAGCTTTGAAGTTGGTAACAATTTCTAAACTCCTATTTCATTTATGTACATGCCTTTTGATTTCATGCTTGTGAAGGATCTTTAACTAGTTTTTCAAAAATTATTTATAACTAGTTATTTATTCTTCAAATTTGGTAGTGCTTAGACATAACTATTTTTAAAACCTACCAATTTTGGTTATGAGTATATACATGACTTACAATGTTAATTTTACAATTGGTATATTACTCACATTTTGGTTCCTATATATGTGTGCCCTAATTTTCAAATTGGTCTTATCTATTCACATACATATATATGATTTTCATGTGCTTGCTTTACAATTGATTTACATTCTTAAAAGCACAAAAAGTTTATGCTAAGTTAAGTTAACACCTTATATTAACTATGCATAAGCTTATGAAAAATAAAAAGATTTTATTTTAGATCTTTCATTTGGTATCAATATGCTTCAACTTCAAATTTGTTATATGATTACAATTGATATCAATATGTTTGAAACATTAAAAGATTTTGCAATGATAACTTGATATCACACATCTTCAAGTGCTATTTTCTATTGGTATCAAAATTACAAATTATGATTGGTTCAAAATTTGTTTTATTGGGAAAAGTTCAAAATTTTGTTTTGATATAAAAAAAAAATTAAAATGTTTTGTTTTGTATATGCAAGGAGAGCTTAACATCTCTCTTACATATAGATTCATGTTGAGTATATTATAAATTGAGGAGCTTAACATCTCTTCTTTATATGATATACGTGTGTAGGGGGAGCTTCACATCTCCTTCTATGCATTACATAGTTGTGTTGTGTGAATTAGGGCTTCACATCCCTCTTTCATGCAATGCACATTGTAGGGAAGCTAACTTAACGTCTTCCTCTTCATGAATGTATATCGCATATAAATCTTTATTGGTTGATTTATTTTTACCCCTTCTTGATTCTTTTGTTTTTTTTTGACAAAAGGGGGAGAAAAATTTGTTTTGATTTGTTTTTACTTTGAACCCTTTGTTGATGATTGACAAAAAGGGGAGAAGTATTTGTGATGTATTTGTGATATATGCATGATTTTCTTACTTAAGGGGGAGAAGTATTTGTCTTCCTTACTTAAGGTTGTATAAGATTTGTATTTATGCATATATATGTTGTCTTGCAATTAGGAGCAAAAGATTTGACTTAAGATTTGATTTTTGTTATGATTGCATCTCCTACATTGCATACATGTCATGTGCTTCTATTGCCATATCTATTATTTATTTGGTATGCATGAGTTAAGGGGGAGCTTCTTTGAAGCTTTACTTTAATCCATGCATATATAACTTCATGAGTTTTGTCATCATCAAAAAGGGGGAGATTGTTGGCCCAAAGGCCTATCACCCTAGTTTTGATGATGATCAACTCATGAAGTTATGATTACTAATGATCTTGTATTTAATTAGTGACAGATTCTTTATCAAGATCTTAGTAGGTGTGGAGTTTCAACAAAGGATTTAAAGACAAGTTGGAAGCTAGCACCGGTTGATTCACGAGCCTATGCATCAAGAACACATCTAGAGATGAGCTCGGTGGATTGCATTTGGACCAAGTCAAGAAGATGAGAAGCCTTCAAGGGAAGACTTCAAGAAGTTGAAGACTTGTGTCTAGGTATAAGATTTTTATTTGTTTTAGATAAAAATGTAAAGGATAGATAGTTGGTGGATTGCTCAAGTCATATCACACACACACTCTTGATAGAATTGTTTTCATGATAAAAATTTCATTTCATAAAAGATTTTCTTGTTAAGAAAAGATTTTCATTGTGACAAGATTCTATTTGGTTCTTGGTATTTCAAGTTTACATATCTTATATCCAAAACCAAGTTTAGTGCTTTATGTCAAAAACTAGATATTTCATCTTGATTGTGTAGCGGATCATATCCATACACACTATGCTTTAAAGTATATCTTGTTTTTGTATTTGATGAAAATTTGGAAAAACATGTTGTTTTAGAAAAACAGTTTTTATTATGAGCCAATACTTTCAAGTTACAAAAATAGTCAAATCTTTAATAACATGCCTTGATTTTGTGCAAGCATGTTTCTATAATCATAAAACTATTTTTGTAGAATTTTTAAGTATTTATGGGATTTTTTTATTAAGCCAAAAGACCAATCTTTAATCCCTAAATTTTCAGGTTCTGGCAGTTCTGATTTTTCAGAACTGACAGTGGCCGGTCGACCGGGTCGGTCGACCGGACGTGCACAGACGTGCACGCCTGTGTGCACTGGAGAACGGTCGACCGTGCCGGTCGACCGCTTCAGAGAGCTTTGCTCTCAGGAAATCTCGGTCGACCGGGCCGGTCGACCGACAGAGAGTTTACTCTCTCCTCCAGTTGCGCGGTCGACCGGGACGGTCGACCGGAGGCTGCAACGGTCGGATTTTGACCGTTGCCGGTCGACCGGACCGGTCGACCGGAAGCTCTGACAGAGCCCAACGGTCAGATTTTTCTGGCCTCTATAAAAGGGGGTTTTGTCATTGTTTTGAGCCAAGATTTTTGGAGACCTTAGAACCTGTTTTCTCATATTCATTCCAGAGGTTTTTCTCCACAAAAATAGTGAGCTAATACTTCCAATCAAAAGGGAAGATTTTATAAGAGTGTTTATTGTGATTTCTTGAGATTTTCACCAAAAATTCTTTCCTTGCTTTCTCATACAAACACTTGAGCATCCATTGAGCTATTCATCCTATAGGTGTTGTAGTGAGAGTTTTTATAGGTGATCAAGTGTTTAGATCACCAAGATTTCATCTTGTTCTTTGAGGAGACGGGCAAGTGTGCTCGTTGTGGTGTGGAGTTCGGGTGTGAACTCTTGTAGTGCGAGGTGCGGCCTCGGCGAGTCGGTGGACTTGCGTGTGTAAGGGACTTGGGAGTCCGAGGGCTTGTAGGTGTTGCGGCACCAAGGAGAGATCCGGTTGGATCGTGCATAGTGAAAATCCTTCGTGTGTCGAAGGCGGGGATGTAGAGCAAGTGTGCTCGAACCTCGAAACAAACCCTTTGTGTTTGCGATTGCTCACTCTTGCTCTCTTTCTCTCTTTGCCTCCTTTATATCTTGCATTACTTACATTGTCTTTACTTTACATGCTTGATATACCCTTGTGCTTATATTGTTATATACTTGCGTGGGATTGCTTGTTAACACTAGTATTCAACCAAGAGAGCCAACGCGGCACCTCAACCCATTCAAGGGGAATCTAGAGGAGCTTGTCCAGAGCCTCGCAAGGGGAATTCGGCAACACTCTTGTGTTATACATAAGTGTTTAATTAAAAGAAGTTTTATTTGGTCATCTTAGTTTTAATTCCGCATTATTTGTTCACAAGTGACCATTAGATTAGCCATCACCTATTCACCCCCCCTCTAGGTGATCTTACAATACTGCACGGCCCTGACTGCTGGGTACAATCCCACATGCTCTAGCAGATCTCCAAGATCGGTAAGAACGAAGCTCACCATCCTGCGCCACCAATACTTCTCGGTGGAATGAACCCACCCGGGCGCACGGAACTCAACAGAAAAATCACCCTCCGCTTTCATAAACGCGTTGAGGAAGGTAGTGCTGAGTTTTGGTATCTCTCCAACTGGGAGCTCAGACTTGCGCGACCCGGGGAACAGGCCGAGAACCGCCCTATCATGTCCATCATGGCGGTATACCTTCTAGGAGCCCAAGTCACCAAGGGTAATCTCAGGGACGTAGCGGGAAACGTCCCATGTCATCTTCCGAGGGACGGACATGTGCTGGAGATAAGACAGCGGGAACATCCTCTCCATGTCGGGAAGAAAGAATCTTCTATCCCCTATCTGACGGAGCCATCTATAATTTCCGTCATACATGGAATAGCCGCCATCGCCGATACGATCTCCGAAGAAGAAGGCAGGCTTCTCCAGCTTGACGCGATCATCCGTTGTGAATGCTGCATCGGTCATAAGCACCCTAAGGGTTGTCATATCAACATTGGAGAGCCTTTTCTGGCGCTCCTGTGACTTGTCAGCAGTCACAGGTACTGTCCTTCGTAGCACAAAGGCCAGATCACGGTCAGCACCACCTACATGTCCAAAGTGGCGCTTCTTGGCGAGTGGGGCAGAAGGGTGTGGTACTGCAAAAGAAAAGGACATTTAATCAGACACCTTATCAAAAATGCTAAGTGTCTATAGTTCAAACGCAGAAGAAATACTGGACGCAGGAATTATCAAATCCGCGTCCAGACCTGCGAATCTGCGTCCAGACGCAGAAGAAATACTGGACACAGGAATTATCAAATCCGCGTCCAGACCTGCAAATACGCATCCAGGCGTGAGACCCGCGGGATCAAATCCGCGTTTTGCAAACCAAGACTTATAAAAAATCTCTAAGTACTTGGGCTCAGGTGCAAGATTCATCAAAAACCTGCACCTGATGAAAAATCTTCAAGTCCGCGTCCAGACTCTTCACAATTAGAAATATTCTAAGTGAAGAATCCGAAATGCAGGACTCGCTGGCACCGGGTCATCAAACCCGCGCCTTGGTTATCAACTCAAAGACCGCGTCTGAGACCGCGTCTGAGAATCAAACACGGTTTGTTTTCTGTGTTAATGGTTCTCCTCCAAAAATTATCTTTTTGGGGTTCCATGAACTCCCATTAATGGTGAAAGCCTAAACGGCGTTATACCTGGGAAAGAGACTGCCTATGCGGAGGAACCGCCCCTCTGGGCCTCGGCGGCGACCGCTCTTGAGGAGGATGCGGTTGGCTTGGTCTTGGGTGCCATTGGTGATTAAGAATCCAGTAATGGAGATGAACAGAGAAAGAAGAACTCTTTTCTTGAAAACCCTAAACAAGTACGCTCGGAGAAGAAGAGGTATCTCTCTGACTGTTGCCATTTATAGGCACAAGGATTCGCGAAGATACGCGGCGCGTGGCTCAATTAGTTCTGCAGCGAGTCATCGCTTGACGCGTGGAAGAAATCATTTTGATGATTCGCGAAGATCATGCGCCATGACTCTGCAGCAAGTCATCGCTTGACACGTGGAACAGATCATTTAATGAACCGGGAAATCCGCGCGCCAAAAGGTGAAATCCCGTCGGTTCCCCAGGCCAACTGGCAGTGCAATCATGACATGGCACGGATTCGCACCCGACGGTCGCGTCTCTTCGATAGACATGCCCCGTCATCACCGCCATAAATGCATTCAAAAAGTCACGTCTCTCTAAGAAGTTCGCGTCTTTCCAGCCCGGCTGAACATCGCGTCTGCTTTATGGAATATCAGTCGCGTTTCCATTTCCAAAAGACGCACCCCATAAAAGTCGCGTCTTTAAAGCAGTACTATCTCTGCTCTTCAAAAAGAACTGACGTTCAGTCCTTACTTCTGCAAATCAGTTTCAACAGTACACTGGCACGAGCAGACGATCGTCCACTCTTGGCTTAAAGCGCGTCCATGACAGACTAAAAGCAATCGGGGAGGTTTAGACTGTGTATCTAGACACTCAACACGATCAACTCTGGTGGCCTCAAAGAGTTCAACAGTACACTCACGAAGACCAACTCCAGATAAGATCAAATCCGGAGCATTAACAGTCCAGTCATAGAGGTGAATTCAGTTAGAGTCCAAAGTATTTCGAAATCCGTCCTAATTAACTGCGGAATATCGAAAACTTTGGAAGGGGTTTTGTAGGCTGTCTAAAAATCACTAGAAGACAAGCCATTAAAAAGCAGAGTTTCAAGTTCTAGACGCGTAGGCTCGACACCCGCGTCTCAGCATCAAGGCGCGTGGGCTCGACACCTGCGTCTCAACATCAAGGCGCGTGGGCTCGACACCCGCGCCTCAACATCAAGGCGCGTGAGCTCGACACCCGCGTCTCACCATCAAGGCGCGTGGGCTCGACACCCGCGTCTCACCATCGAGGCGCGTGGGCTCGACACCCGCGCCTCAACCTCAAGGCGCGTGGGCTCAACACCCGCGCCTCAACCTCAAGGCGCGTGGGCTGAAACCCGCGTCTCAGTTATAACCGCCCTGGTTATGGGGCCAGTCGCCGCCCACATAGCGGGGAGGTCAGCCCCTCATCGTGGAGCATTTTTAGGGGGCACGTTCACCCCCTAGGACCTCTATAAATAGCCTCGTTTGCTATGAGGTCGGGAGAGAGTGGCAATTGGCGATTGGCAAGCGACGGGCAATTGGAGATCAGAAGAAAATTAGAAGGCAGAAGGCAATCAGACGACAAGACAGAGACAGGAGAGAGCTCAACTCTTCGTCAAGCTTACTGCGTACAAGCTACTCTTTACCTACCTTCTCTTTGAGAGTTTTGGTAGACAAGAGCTGTGCTACTCTTTCTACCAGCCGAAGAGAAGATCCCTGACGATCCCGACGGTCATCCGGTCAACGGAGAACAAGATTCACTCTCCACCGTCACACGAAGAACCCAGCATTAAACAAAGGGGGATTCAAGATTCAACATCCTCCCTCCCTTGTAACTGGAAGGAAAAGTTGTTTTTGTTGTAATCTTTTCATCTGATTCAAGGAAAATTTTTACAACATTTCCTCTTCTCTCTTTTCCGGCGCGTACAACTTTCTTCTTGAGTTCGACCTTGAGTGCAACACCAATTTTCTTGTATGGGTCATGATCTTTTCTTGTCTTCATTTCCATTTCATAGGTCTTCAAGTTCCCTATGAGAGCGGTGAAGTCCAGTTCTTCCTTATCTTTGAGCTCTTTCAAGATGATAGTTTTGACCCCCAAACTTGAGGAAGTGCTCTAATGATTTTTTATACTTTTTGATCATTATCAATAGGCTTACCTAAAGAAATAAGTGCATTAGTAATTGTAGTAAAATAAATAACCATATCATCAATAGATTCATTATAAACATATAAAAACTATCATATTGAGAGCTAAGCAAATCAATCTTAGCTTTTTTTACTTGTGATATTCCTTTATGAGTGGTGATCAAAACTTGCCAAATATCATGTGCATATGTATAATTTATGACCCAAGAAATATCATCATATTCAAAGCTTGAAGTAAAGTATAATGGGCCGTGAAATTTGCATTATATTCCTCAACGATTTCATACCATGAGTCCTCATCACCCTCGGAACAAACAAAAGGTTCAGATATAGCTTTGGCTACACAACAATCCAAGGAATTCAAGAAAACGGTCATCTTAACTTTCCATATAGAAAACTTAAGTCCATCAAACTTGGGTGGACAATACATGCTAGATTTATCACTATGTGTCATGTGTATGCAAAACAAATATGATGATTAACAAATAAGGATCACTCCTCGGTGGTTAAATCGAATATCAGGAGCATTATCTCTGGCACCAATTGTAAAGTTACAGAGAAGGGTGGATGGTAAAGTGCTAATCCGATGCGGAATTTAAAATCTTAAGCTAACAAAAACTAAACATACAAATAGATTCCAAAGAGTGAAGTGATCGCACAGGTACATTTCGTATTTAATATCTAATATGTCACATTTCTACATTTATTCTTTAATAAAACTCTGCTATTCAATGTATTTTCATGTTTAATGACGTGCAGTGTAATTAAGAAAGAAAAGAGAGAGATTGACAAATTTCTTTAATTAAATCCAAAAGTTCAAATCGATAAGGATCAATTCAAATCCAAATATTCTAGAATCCATCTTATCTGAAAACTGGATATATCAGATAAGATAATACTATCAAAATCAAAGAAAAAAATAGATTATTTGAAGACCCAATCGGTTTCGCTGAGGATAAAGAGATAGATCTTCAAATCTAAAGCAGATATTCAAAAACTAAGAGGACAGAATGATAGAACAAAGATCAACAGAAGAGCGCCCCCCAGACCCTGGTCCAATAGCCAGGATACGGCTGCGAAAACGCGGCCCAAGCCACGTTTCTGCAGCTGGATGTTTGAATTAGGGGAAGTGTTTGCTCCCTCTATCTTTTTATGTTATCCCCTATCTCTTTCTTCCTATAACTACATGCATACTTCGAAGGCAGAGGGGGGATGACAGTAGAGAGCTTAAGTTTAGTTTAGTTTATATTTTTATTTTTTTTCAATGTATTTTTTTTTCAATGCCTATTTTGATTTTTCGGCTTCCATTATCAGATCCCCCACAGCTACATCTTTAAAGCCAAGCTTCAACTTGCACAGTGCCATATATATGAGGAATAGCAGCACTCAAAGAAGAGATGTTGGACAGCTTCAGGCGCCTTACTGCATAATAGGCATTGATCCTAAGGTATGATATTTAGATCCTTAAGAAAAGCTTTAGTGGGCAATTTCCCTTTAATAGCTCTCCACAGATATATTGACATTTTGGGGCTATTGTTTGGGTACCATATCATATCATAATGGTTGAATTTAATACCTGGATTTCTAATTTTTTTCCCATGCTGATTTGAATTCAAACATGCTTGTCTTTGTCAGAGTCCAAGTCCATGTATCAGAGCTCTGTGGATGTGTATCAGTGTTGGACATGAACTGCAATGTTTTCACCCTTGAGTTGATAATCCACTTCCAGGTCCCAGAATCAAGCAATGTGGATTTAGCATCAGCTAATTGCCTCCCTTTCAAATAGTGATACCTCATCCAAGAGCTCCAGAGAGTGTTTGCACTACATAGCCTCCACACTAGCCTTACTCCTGCAACCTCCACAATGTCAGACACTTAACCCTGCACCACCCTCCTTTTTTGGCATACATATATCACTCCACTTTCAAATGTGCATTCTACCATTCCATAGGAACTTAGCATAGATATTTTCTAGTTCTTTTAAAACAGTGCTTGGTATTCTGAAGGTGAGTACCCAATAGGAGAGGAGATTATGTAGGACTGATTTTATCAACTCAATTCTACCAGGAAATGACAGAAGGTTTAGTGACCATCCATCCACTTTGTTTCTTGTTGCATCCAGAAGGGTGGCATAGTGTTTTGCCTTGGGATATACAGAGGTCAGAGGCAAGCCAAGATATTTCATGGGCAGATTGCCTATACTGACACCTAGCAAATTTGCAAGAGTAGTCCTATTCTTACAACCCATATTCATAAAAAGCTTGATTTTACTCTGATTGATTTGTAGGCCTGTGTTCAATACATATCCTCCAGCAGGGAATTTAGTGTATTTACTGAGTTGTAATCTCCTCTGTAAAATACCAACATGTCATCAGCAAATAGGAGATGTGTCATGCTATCTTGACCTCTCTTTAATGGTTTCATCTTGCCAGATAAGGTAGCCAATTGCATCCAATGCACCAAAACTCCATTACAATTACAAACAAATATGGACTCAGAGGATCCCCCTGTCTGATACCTCAATTGCTAGTGAAGTAGCCTGAGGGTGAGCCATTTAGCATGATGGAGAACGTGGGGTTCTCTATACAAGCTCTGATCCATGAGATCCATTTCCGGTTGAACCCCACGCAGTGCATTATAAAGTATATGAACTCTCTATTCGCATTATCAAATGCCTTCTGCAAATCCACTTTTAGGCAAATCCTACTTCCCATAGGGTTATTGAAATCTCTGACCAATTCATGTGCAAGCAGAGCTGTATCAGAAATCATTCTGCCCTTGATGAAAGCACTTTGGTGCTCTGAGACCAATTTACCAATGATTGTCTTCAATCTATTGGATAGTACTTTGGTGATGATTTTATAGAGTACATTGCAGCATGAGATAGGTCTGTAATCTGTCAAGGAAGAAGCTGAGGGAATTTTTGGCACGAGTGTAACAAAGGTATGGTTAATTGCCTTTAGTAATTTCCCAGTCTCAAAGAAAGATTGCACAGCCTGCGTAACCTCCTCCCCAACAACCTTCCAGTTCTTCTGAAAGAAAAGAGCGTTATACCCGTCTGGACCTGGTGCTTTCTCTGGGTGTATGTCAAAAACTGCCTTTTGTATTTCCTTAGCATTGACATCTCTCTCCATCCAAGTTGCTGCCTCCGCAGTTAATCTTATTTTTGGCACTTGTTTTGGGAAAAGATTCCAATAACCAGTGTGATTAAAAAGTTTCTTATAGAACTCTGAGGCCATGTCCTTAAGTTCCTGATGATTTGAGATGGGGGATCCATTATCTGAGATCAAACTGGATATGTGATTTCTAGTAGTCTTCACTTTGACAATTGAATGAAAGAATTTAGAATTCCTGTCTCCAAGATGTAACCAGGATTCTCTGCTTTTTTGCCTGAACATGTCTTCCTACAAAGTCAACCAACATGAGAGATCAGCTTGTAATTTATTTCCTTTTCATGTAGGTCATTTGAAAGTGGGTGAGCCTGTAGTTGTTGTTGCACCCAGGCCAGTTCCCCTCCGATGCGTGACACATTATCAGATGGGCTGGAAAAGCCTTGCTTGCTCCATATTTTGAGGGAATTTTTTACGAATTTAAGCTTCTTGATAACTTTGTACATGGGGACCCCTTTAACAGTGATGCCCCATGCCTTAGTGAGCAAAGAGTCAAAGTCTGCACATTTCAACCAATAGTTAAAAATTTTAAATGGTTTTGGACCAATATTGGACTTACATAGGAGATGGATTAACATGGGTGCATGATCACTAGTGCTTTGAGTCAGAAACTCATAGTAAGATGCTGATGCTGGCAGCAGATTAAGCCATTCCCCGTTTCATAATGTTCTGTCCAACCTGCCTGCAATTCTTTTGCCTGAAGCATCCTTATTATTCCAACTCCAACGGCCGCCATAGCATTTTAAGTCAGATAGGTTGCAGGATGAGATACAGTCATTGAATGAGCTCAACAGCACAAAATTAAGAGCCCTCCCCCTCTTTTTTCATTTGAGTATCTTGCAGTATTGAAATCCCCTGACACTAGCCAAGGTAAATGTTGTAATTTGCCTTCCATAGTAGTCAAGTCTTGCCAAAGCAACTCTCTTCTGGACTGAATATTCTCCCCATAGATTAATGTAAGGTAACACTTCATTCCCCCTATGTTAGAAAGAAAAAGAGAAATCTGTTGAGGGCTTTTTGATATTACATTGCAGTCCCAGACTCTTGGATCCCATGCACACCAAATCCCACCTGAGTCACCCACATCAAAATTGTGGCAATTCCTCCATCCTTGATATACACATTTTGTTAGTCTGTTTGCATTTTTCAGAGCCACCTTTGTCTTTACAAAACCAACAAGAGAAGGTTTTTACTTTGCAACGTGATCTTTGACATCTCTTCTTCTACTCTTGTCATTTAGTCCTCTAACGTTCCAGATTAGGAAAGACATATCACTGATCCTGAATAACCCCTGAGATGCTCCTGGTTTGTCTTCTTGGGGCAAGAGAGACACCTACTCCTTTCCTTGCTTTTTCAGGTTTTTTGTTGATTTTTCATTTGCCATTTGTTGTACCATTTTTGTCCATTCTGGATTTGGAACTGTTGCTGGTGATGGAGGCTCCTCTTATGCTAAATGGGAATTGTGCTGAGGCTGACCTGCATTAACTTCCTTGTCACTGACAGTTTTAGGGGCCACCTCACTTTCCTGCATACATGGTTCAGTAGGAGTATTCCCCACAAAGGGTGTGTTACTTGTAGCATTAACAAGTGAGCTACCTAAATTAACTTCTTCAACATAATCTCCGTCAGACCTTTTATCAGAATTTTGACTCAACATTGGCACTGTTGGTGCACCTTTGTGCATGTTTTGTCCTATTGGGACAGAGAGCACATTTGTTTCTCCATCTATTTCCTGACTACTATGGTCAGGCTCTTTGTCAACTTGCTCCATGTCAGAGTCTGTTTCTCCATTCTGCTCTTTGGATGCTTGTTCACCTGTGTTAGGTTCTGAAGTTTCATCTTGTAAGACTTAGTATTTGCAGTGGGGATCCATTTTGGCTTTGTAGGGCATTGATAATTCACATGCCCAAAGAACCAGCACTTTATGCATACAGGAGGGATCCATTCATAGGCTACCTCTATCTCAACCTCCTCCCATTCTTCTACTTGCACAGAGATAGTTTTAGGAAGTGGCCTTGCTGCAGAGACCTTAATGAAGCAACGAGCATAGGCAAGTCTCTCCGCATTTACAGTAGCTTTGTCCATATAAATTGGGGGTACTGACTATACTTGCAATTCAGCTAATGATGGGACCTAATTTTATAATATATTATTGTCTCTCTTATAATATATTATGTACGTGAAATTCACACAAATATTATAAAAGATTATAAGATACCTAATTTAAATATTAACATATACACAGATGTGAATCGAACCCAACTAATCCGGATGGGAGAGATTTTGTTTTACATAGCGTCATACACGCAATCATACTCCGGATCTCGGATAAAAATATTTTAAAAAGGACCTCATTAAATAGTACCCACACGCTATAGCTCCTGCACATCCAGACAAATACATCCGCCGCCCTCTTGTTCATTTAAAAAAAAAAAACAAAAGAAGCTCCAAAAAAGAAAAAAGAAAAAAAAAAAAAGACATCAACGTCTTCGCTCCCAATTCCGCACGCTACTTCCTTCAATACGAAATCCAATGGCGCTTCACTTCACAGAAATTGCTCTCTTCCTCTTTCTTGCAATTTTGTTCAATTGAAACCCAACAGCGGTCATGGAACCGGTCCCTTTCCCGTCAATCCCCCCACAATTCAAAGGCCAGCACCGCCTTCCAAGCTTCGCCGTCCCCAGACGCTACGATCTCACTCTCAAGCCCGACCTCACCGCTTGCGTCTTCTCGGGCTCCGTCTCGATCGACGTGGACGTTGTGGAGCCCACCAAGTTCCTCGTCCTCAACGCCCTCGACCTCGCCGTCGACTCCGCTTCTGTCTCTTTCAAGAGCCATCGGGTAATTTTTCCATTTTTTCCTCCCGAGAAAAGAAATCTGGGCCCGATCCGCACCCGACTCGAGTTTCGGGTTTGGATCCCTAAGTTATACCCGGCAATTGGATCCGACCCACTTCAAAGTTGAATGTTAATTTGAAAACTCACAGTAGATTTTTGAATAACCATTTAATTTTTTTTATTTTTATTTTTATTTTTAAGGAGTTTCGAGCGCGTGAGGTTGTGCTCAATGAAGAGGATGAGATTCTGGTGCTGGCTTTTGAATCTGAGCTCCCCATCGGGAGGGGAGTTTTGGGAATTGGGTTCTCGGGTGTGCTCAATGATCACATGAGGGGATTCTACAGAAGGTGTAGTTTTTTCCCCCTCCCTTTTTATTTTCTTTTAATGTAGAATCTTAATATAGTATCTTTTTTGTTTTTGTTTTTTTGGCTTTCTTCTTTCTGTTAACAGCAAGTATGTGGTTGATGGGATTGAGAGGAACATGGCTGCTACACAATTTGAGGCGGTGGAGGCTAGAAGATGCTTCCCCTGCTGGGATGAACCTGCACTCAAGGTATTGATGATGATTCTCCTTCTTGTATTTCTCACGAAATTTCATATTTAAATAGGTTGGGAATACTCAATGTGATACATCATTTTGGACAAGCTCTCTCATAAGATGTTGCTGAAGGTTAATTTTACTTGTTCGAATTTGGGCCCAACGAAAATGTGTTCCAACATTTGCATTGCAGGCTACTTGGTAGTATTGACTATCTAAATGGAGTCAAACAAAAAACTATGTGAATGAATTGGACAATGCAGGAAAAAGCTTTAGCTAGAGTTAGAGAATAGTGCGACTATAATAACATTTCTAGTCAAATGGCATTCGAGAGAATGCTTGAGTTGAGTCAGCTTGCAGCTTGTTTACTGAATGATACTTTTACTCTAGAGGAAGTATGATATGGTGCAACAAGGCTGGCCTCTTATATATAGACCTCTTATGTATATAGGCTAAGGAGTTGGCAATAATGAAAATGCATGTAACTTGAGTGAAGAGCACTTGAGAACAATGAGGAGTATCTGTGTTGAGGCGAGCAGAGGGGATCAGTTAGAAAACAAGTGGGTAGTTGAGTTAGTAAATAAATGTGAAGTAACTGATCAATTTATATTTGTATGAGTAATGTGATTAGAATCTCTGAAAGTCTTTGTTAGGGGAAGGATCTGATAGAACTTTCTCCCAAGAAGAATCTTATGATTAATGCTAACTGTGAAAATTTATCTACAAAGATGTGAAAGCATTAACATGCATCGGTTGCAACACAGGGTTAGGGTCATTAAATTTGCATTTATAGGATTAAGGTAATGAACTTGATGGCATGTTTACTTTCTATTAATTTTGCATTCCTCATTTGCTCCAATAGCTCCAATACTGACTCTTTGTTTAATAGACAATATAGGGGTAATATGTTTATTTGCTTGGTAATCTTGGAACATTGCTGCCAGGTTGTTGTATGCTTTGGTTTGTGGCACAGGGACATAAGGGCTATACACAACTTTGAATGGTACAATACATAGTATGAATGAGCTAGGCTTAATTGGATTAGTAATTGGGGTTGTGATACATTCACTCAGGTCATTTGAAGGCATGCAACTTTAAGGATTATGCTAATAGAAGTTTGTTTCTTTTGAATATTTATACAGGAAGTCCTGACCTAATACCTATTCAAAATTTAGAAGGCAGCTATTTTAATTTAAATAACATAATCACAGCATTCAATAGTTTTAAGTCTTGAAGACTTCAAATAAATTAATAAGAAAATACTAACTGCTAGAATAAGTACATCGAAATAGCTCACATGAATTAACTAGTTGTTAGTTGTTACTGCTGTTTGTTCTTTGGTCCCCAGTTTTGGCAATGAGAATGTACCTATGGGTCAAAACTCACGGGGACAGGTGTGAGTTAGGTGAGACCAATGTGAGGTATTAAAGATTTGAAGTATTTCTTGTAAATGTGACTATATGATATGAGTTTATTGGTTTTTGTTTGGAGAAAACTTACCTATAAGGGCATGTGTTGACTCAATTCCAATAGTATTTTGCATAATATGCTTAAACTGTTTAAGGACAAATACGTTTATATCTAGGTACATCAAATGCTTAGTAGACCCAACCGTTTTAAAGTTAGACCTTTATGTCAGACCTTCCATAAATTTATTTTAATGTTTATAGCTTGGGTCAATTGATACGGTGCAGATGCGTCTTTGACTCTTTGAGGATGTAATATCCCAAGCAAGAACCACAAGTATTTACAACATTTGATGTGTTGTAAAAACTATGATTATAAATAGCATGTAAGTTTTATTCAGTATGCGCCACATAAAATAATTTGCACAGAGAAAAAGGTTTTAGCATATTCCTCTTCCTCTAGATAGTTAAGACTACCTATGGTTGCAAGTAGGCTGAGTATCTCCACCTGGATTTGGACCCGACTGTTACGATTGTGTCTCGTATCCGGTTTATCATCTAGTCAGGCTTTGTGCCCAATGGGCCTTTGGGCTGAGACCACTTAGTGGTGTGGGCTACCACTAAGTTATGGGTAGTGCTAGGCTTTCTTTGTAGTACTTTATATAATTGTCATAGGTGATATGAGAGGTGACTTGAGAAGATGTGAATCAACGAGATGAGAGAGAGAGAGAGAGTGAGGTGAGAGAGAAACTTAGTTTTCTTTTACTCTTTAATTGTTCCTTTCTCATAGTGCATTTCACATCGATAATACTCTATGGATGTAGGCCGAGGTTGGATGGCCGAACCACGTAAATCTTGTGTCTTCTTCTTGTGTTTGTTATTCTTCATCTTGTTTGCTCGATGTTATCAATCTCACAGTGTGTTCAGATCGTTAGGGGGGTTCTTAATCCCCAAAAGTTGTATCAGAGCCACGACGATGGATTCGCGGGTGAGCAAGAAATAGAGGAGGTGATGTCGAGTCAACGATGATGATCGCGAAGGCATCAAGATGAAGAAGAAGAAGAAGAAAAATTTCAGATCTGTTTCAAGTGATAGGTTGATGATCACGAAGTACATCGATCAAGGTGGAGCCGTGAAAGGTTTATGGATGCTCAGACATGGTAGGCGCACGTGGCATGTCGACGACAAGCATGGCCGGTAAAGAGCATGAGCAACAACAATCATGCACATTGGCAGAACGATGATCTAAAGCTGGCAATGAGGCAACCTTCTGCAGTTTCTTCGTGAGAAAGAAGCAACACATGCGTGAGGAATTTTGTGGGTGGGATCCTGTGTGCAGGTTGGCATACGGAGCACCAAAGAGAGAATGATTCTTCACGTGATGGCTTCCTACGTGAAAGAGAGTGGATCCTGGTGTTCAGATGCCATGTTCAGCCAAATCAATAACACCAAATAAGTGGCTGAAAAGATGACAGGGGTTCATGTGGTGCGATCAATGGCCAAAATTGATCGGGGCATGGATTGATGAATCACAAGCAAATTCGGGTGATCCAGGAGTGAAAACCAATGTTTTTTCACTGTATCAAACACAATGGTGGATTTTGCGGATCGAGGAGATTCCAATTTCTAAAGCAGGTTTTGTACAGATTGGTAAGGAATCGATGGAGATCATGAAGACCATGTAGAGATGTCAAAGTGGTGACGCGCTAGTCGTGACACGGTGAGATAATTGCGGGCTTGGTGGATCTATCAGGTCTGAGATCATCAACAATAACGTGTTCAATCTGGCAAACATTATGATGTGAACGTGTATGGGGACGGAAGCAAAAAATAAAATAACTCAAAAAAATGTATCATCAATAAAAAGACCGTTGGTAGGAAAACTAGATACAACATATAATATCAGTTGTGATTCTTTTGCATGCTTTTGTGTAATCAATATCAGAGATTAAGGTGCTAATTAGTTTTATGATTGTACAGGTTACGAGTTCTATACGCAATAGAAAAGTCAAGCAATCACAAGAGAGAAACATAATCGTTCGCTCATTTTTAATATGAAAAGAAGATAAAAATAAATAACAGACTGGAGATGTAATATGGGATTGTAAATAAATAGTTAAAGAATTTAAATTATACCTTAGTGAATATTGTGTTTTGATTTTTGTTTCTTGCTTAGAATTGCCTTGACTTTGAGCAATAGTTGTTGATCAATTATTAGTTGAACTTGTACTTGATTTTTGATTGTAATTTGTGTTGTTGATCTTTGATTGGCTTGGCTGGATTACATTGAAACTTATGCAGGAAATTAATTATTAGCTGGTGTAGGTATAAATTGTAATTGAGGGCTTTGCTGGACACACTTTCAGGAGACCGTGTGTAATTAACACACAAGTGTGGGCAGCTGATTTTGAAGAGCAGCAGGTCCTGGACTCACGCCGGCTGTGAGAAATATGAGCGCGAAGCTTTGAAGTTGTTGTAAGCGTGAGTGAGAGATGAATTTGGCGATAGATATTCGTCGACAATGAGAACTTAGCGGCAAATTTTTAGAGAAGAAGAAATTTAATGTGGAGATAAACAGAGAGAAAAAAGAGATAGATAAATCAATTACGGCATCCCACCAATAATTGAGTCTAATATGATATCCCACCACTAATAGAGAAAAGTATTAGGAAATTTGTATTAAACTCAATTGAGAGTAAAAGCTCTCATTAATTGTTCATTGAAAAAGTGAATACATGGGGGTTTTTATAAAGGCTACAAAATTGTATTTCTTTCCTGCTTCAACTTTGACTTTAAAATCAACTCCTAAAAGAAATAAAAAACCTAAAAAAATAAAAATAAAAGACATACAAAATAGGCAACTACTAATCCTACTACAGCTCCAATACATAGAGAAGAAAAAATAGAAATTACTCTACTAGAATTATAAAAATTCTTCATGAACAAAATTTGCTTCTAGAACAAAATAACCATGTATCTCTTTAGTCTTCTTCGGTATGCCTTTCAGGCTTTTGAATTAGGCTTTGTCAGTGGCTTTGACGGCTTCATGATATCCGCATCATTCTCTCCAGGATAGAAAGTACTCGACTCTGTTGAGCTTGAGGAAGAAAAGCTCTCATACTGCTCCAATATGTCAGGATCAATTTTTTGTAGCTCACTTCAATCTATTCACGAATCATCTGTTGGTGGTTTTTCTTTCCATCGAATCAAATACTTGCGAGTCCCACCATCTTTGGTGGTGATAATTTTATCATCCATAATTTTATCAATCTGATCCACGGTATTAAGTAATATATTTGAAAGTGGTGGAAGAAAAAGTCTCTCAGAAATAGGCTCAAGGGATTGACTTATCATCTAATGGGTTGTAGGGTTAAATTCAGGACCCTTGTAATATACTAGATCTTCAATATTGAATGTAGAACTGATACGAAAATCTTGAGAAAGATCAATAACATAAGCATTATCATTTAGCTTCTTTAAAATCTAAAATGAATTAGCACCATGAGCATGTAGTTTCTTAACAGTTCTCGGTGGAAATGGTTCCGAACAAATTCGTACATTTACGTAATTACCAATATTAAAAGTTTTAAATCATTTTCTTACGTCAGTTCTTAAGTTATAGTTGACGTTACTTTGAGCAATTTTATCCATAACTTTCTTGTGTAAGTCGTGCACATGTGATGTGAATTATGATGCAGACTGTGATGCTCTAATATGAGCTATGATTGGACATAGGAATAAGGTCTATGGGTTGTTTAGGTCTAAAATCATAAACAATCTCATGTGGTGATTTTCCTGTAGTCTTATTCATAATTGCATTGTATGTAAATTCTTTAGGCGCTAGTTTAAGATCCTAACTTTTCGTGTGTTTATCAACTAGTGTGCGCAACAAATTCTCTAGACTCTTATTGACAACTTCAGTTTGACCATCAGTCTGAGGATGAAAAGCAGTGGAGAATTTCAGTTTCGTGCCTAACATGTGCCAAAGTATTTTCCAAAAGTAACTCGTGAATTTCACATCTCTATCGGACACAATAGTCTTAGACTCTTAGGTAAACATGTAATTTGACAACGCCATTAAAAAATATCTTAGCAACTTTAGAAGAATCAACAGTTCGAGAACACGAAAGAAAATGGGTCATTTTGGAGAAACGGTCTACAATAACTACAACAGAATTATGTTTTCTCGAAGTTTTTGGTATACTTAAATGAAATTTATACTCACATCTTGTCAAGGACAATTCGGGACGGGGAATGGAGTGTACAAACCAGTCTTTTATTTTTGTTGTTGAGCTAGTTAACAAATGTGACATCCACCAAAATGTTTAGCAACATCGCGTTTCAAAGGTAGGCCAATAGAATCTGTACTCGACAACTTTTATTCTCTTCTTATTCCCAAAGTGTCCAGCTAGGCCACCGGCATGCAATTCCCAAAGTGTCCAGCGACTGAGAGTATCAGCGGCTTTATTTTCAACTCCCGCTTTGTGATGTAGGGTGAATGTGTAGTCTTATAAAAACTCAATCTAACGATCATGTCTAACATTCAACTTCTTTTGAGAGTATATGTATTTCAAAGCCTCAAAGTCAGAAAAGAGAACGAATTCTTGCGGGAGCAAATAATATTGCCAATAGCGAATTATTTAAATCACCGCATAGAACTCTTTATCGTAGGTAGAGTACTTTTGCTTGGCATCATTCAGTTTCTCACTAAAGTAGCAACTGGATTCCCTTCTTGAGCTAAGACTCTTCTTTACCTATGTCAGATGCGTCATATGCTACTTCAAAAATCTTAGAAAAATCAGGGTGACGCATAACTGGGGCACTGACCATTCTCGCCTTAATCTTGACAAATACTTTAGCAAAATTGTTAGACCATGCAAACTCACCTTTCTTTAGATAGTTCTAATCAGGGCCATAACAGTGCTGTACTCTTTTATAAACCATCAGTAGAAGGTAGCAAGTCTGTGGAAACTTCTCACCTCATGGATGGTCTTCGGTTTCGGCCATTCCTCGATGGCTCTCACTTTTTCGGGATTCGCAGAAACTCCATTCGAAGAAACTACAAATCTTAGACAGTGAACTGGTGTTGTAAGAAAGACACACTTCTTCAGGTTAGCATACAATTCATTCTTTCTAACACAGTACAAACTTGACTTAAGTGGTCTAAATGTTGCTCACGAGAGTGGCTATAAATGAAGATATCATCAAAATAAAATACAAGAAATTTTCCCATAAAGATTCGTAATACTTGAGTCATCACTCGCATAAATGTACTCGGAGCGTTGGTCAACCCAAAAGACATAATCATCCATTCATATAGTCCATCTTTTGTCTTGAAAGCAGTATTCTATTCATTTCCCGGACAAATACGGATTGGTGATAACCACTTTTAAGATTTATCTTAGAAAAGATTGTGGTACCAAACATCATATCCAACATGTCATCCAACCTCGGAATGGGAAAGTGGTACTAATTATGATTTTGTTAATCACTCTATTATTCACATGAATACGTCATGATCCATCTGTCTTCAGCGTTAATAATGCGGGGACCACACATTGGCTCATACTTTCTCTAATGAAATATTTGCCTACCAATTCATCGACTTGCCTCTTGAGTTTGGCATGCTCATTTGGTTTTATTCAGTAATGTGACAAGTTTGGTAGACTTGATTTAGGGACTAGATCGATAGCATATTGGATGTCACGGGGAAGACATCACTAAACTCTTCAATTACAGGGGTGACTTCCGGAGGAATAGTTCTATCTGACGTTTTAACCACTTTTCTAGCAGCTAAGATCATGAATGGGGCACCGTTCTTGAGTTCTTGATCAAGTTCTGTTGCACCGATCAAATTAACTCTTTTCGACTTCTTCGGTTCATTAAGTTTAGGTTTTTATAGCTATAGGTTGGTATGGTGTCAGCTTAATCTTCTTGCCTTCATGCTCAAATCGATACATGTTCGATCGACCATGAATGATAACATCATTGTTGTAGAGCCATGGTCGTCCTAGTATGATTTGACTTACATTTATTGTAACCACATCACACCAATGCTTGTCTTTATAAACATCAAACTCAATAGGACAAGGCATTGCTGTTTCACCTATGGGGCCAGGGAGTTGATCCATAACACATTATACGGATCGGGATGAGGTACAACCTTCAAGCCAACCTTTTCGATCATCTTAGACGAGACCGCATTGACACAACTTTTACTATCCACAATCATTTTCTAATTCTTCCCTTCTATCTTAGTGTATGTGTGAAAGATGGTAGTTCTTCTCTAGTCATCCTTTTACTCAGACTGTGAGAATGCACATTGGACGACAAATATATAATTTGAAAGTGCTAGTTGAATATAGTTACATTCAACATCAGAACCTTCTTGATCATAATCGAAATTGTCATTTTCGTCTATGTCTTGGTGATATGTAACTTCCTCGTCATTAGACTCGGGAGCTTATGGGGAACTCCGTTAACGAAGGTGATCTTCATTTTCGCTAGGACAATTAGTGATGATGTGACCGTAACCTTGACATCTATAACACTTAGTAGAGATACTAAATTTAGAAGAAGTTTGCTTAAGGGGTTTGCTACGATCATCACTTTGTTTTCTTTTGAAGTCGTTCTTTCGGGAGAAGGATTGAGTGCTAGACTTATTGAACTGAGAAGAGGAAGAAGTCCTAGTCACACTCAATTTTGAATTGAAACACCTAGTGTTATAGTTAGATCTAAGGGAATCTAAATCTTGAACTATGGTGTAGGCTTTCTCTAACTCGGTGACTCCTCTAACTAACAGTTCATTTCATAAGTCTTCTCTAAGTCCAACTCTAAACCTAGAAAGGATTTGAGCTTGCCCTTCCTAGCTGAAGGTACTGCATCTGATGAGGACCTCATCAAATGTTGCAACATACTCCTTTTCTGATTTATTGCCTTGAGTGTATTCACACCACTTGTCCATAAGACAATCACTAAATGATGGTAGCACATTCATACCTTTTAGCTCATACTTCATCATATCTCATGTTTCAATCGGTCCTTAAAGTCGGGATGCGCGTATGTTCTCTAAGTTAGTTCAGTACTGAGTAGTTTGACCGGTCGGTTTCATGGTAACAAACTTAATTTTTTAGACTCAGTAAGGTTGTACCATGTGAAGTATTTATCTAATTGTAGTGTTCAATTTAGAAAAAGTTGTGTGTAATGATATCCATCAAAAGTGAGAACATCGATCTTAATATTCTTCAGAAATTGATCATCGGGATTGGGTGGGTTATCAATGTTATCTTCACGTTTGTTTCGCAATGAGTTTGAAGTTTTTTAGCAGTGGAAGGCTCACAATCAGTCATTAATTTGTCTACTTTCTCGTTAGTTTTGTTTAACCCAGTGGTTAAGACTTCAGTTTAGCCATGAGATCAGGTAGGATAGATTGAGAGGTCATGAAATCAGTGTTGATTTCACTCCTAGCAAGTATGGGCTACCACTATGGGTGGGCATGCAATGTATGAGTCCTAAAATGAATGCAAATCTATCCTAATTTTTTAATTTTGTTTTGGATTTTAAAATTTTTGTTTGATTTTTGAAAAATCTGTTTTTTAAAATTGTCGGGTCAGTCAAACCTCAATTTTACAGCCCAATTGTTTAGGTCGGCGCAACTCAGATGGGAGATTTTTCGCACTTGGCGTTCTTTAAATACAGAACCATGTTGAGTACCTTTTCTTAGTTAGACGCCAATCGTACGAAATTTCAGAGAAAGACTTACCTTTCAAGATTTCTTAATTTTCTTTTTGGTTTTGAATAAAATTCAACAGACGCAAGAAAGCAAATATACGTGACTAATATGTAAATCTTACTTAACTGTGCCTTAATACCAAGATGATATGAAATGTGTATGTGGCAGAAGCAAAAGATAAAATAACTCAAAAAAATATTTCACAAACAAGAAAATCATTGGTAGGAAAACTAGTTAAAACAGATAATATCAATTATAATTCTTTTGCATGCTTTTGTGTGATCAATATCAGATATTGAAGTGCTAATTAGTTCTATGATTATGCAGGTTATTGAGTTTTATATGCAATAAAAAGTCAAGCAATCATAAGGGAGAAGCATAATCGTTCGCTCACTTTTGATGTAGACAAAAGATCAAAATAAATAACAGACTGGAGATGTAATATGTGACTGTAAATAAATAGTTAAAAATTGTAATTATATCTTAGTGAATATTGTGTTTTGATCTTAGTTCCTTGCTTAGAATTGCCTTGACTTTGAGCAATAGTTGTTAACCAATTGTTAGTCAAATTTGTGCTTACTTTTTGATTGTAATTTGTGTTGTTGATCCTTGATGGGCTCGGCTGGACTGCACTGAAACTGGTGCAGGAAACTAATTATTGGCTGGTGCAGGTATAAATGGCAATTGAGGGCTTTGCTGGACACACTTGCAAGAGACCAAAGTGTGTAATTAACACACAAGTGCAGATGGCTGATTTTGAAGAGCAGCAGGGCCTGGACTCACGCGGACGGCAGCGAGGAATAGGAGCATGGAGCTTTGAAGTTGCTGTAAGCGTGAGGGAGAGATAAATTTGGCGATGGAGTATTCGTCGACGATGAGAACTTGGCGGCAAATTTTTAGAGAGTAAGAAATTTAACGTGAAGATAAAGAGAAAAGAATAAAGAGATTGATTAATTAATTACGATATCTCACTAATAATTGAGTCTAATGGGGTATCTCACCACTAATATAGAAGAGGATTGAGATCCGTATTAAACTCAATTGAGAGTAAATTTTTCATTGATTATTCATTAAAAAGTGAATACGTGGCGGTCTTTGTATAGACTATAAGATTGTATCTTTCTCCTACTTCAACTTGTACTTCAAAATCAACTCCTAAAAGAAATCAAAAACCTAAAAAAAGTGAAAATAAAAGAAATAAAAAATAGGCAACTACTAATCCTACTACAACTCCAATACATAGAGAAGAGAAAATAAAAACTTTACTACTAGGATTACAAAATTTTTTTTATGAATAAAATTTGCTTGTAGAACTAAATAGCCATGGTTCTCTTCAGTCTCCTTCAGTATATCTTCCAAGATTTTGAATTGGGCTTTGTCGGTGGCTTTGACGGCTTCATGATGTCCGCATCACATTAATACACTGGCGGGTTTACAATCGGTGATTGGAAGGCCATGGTGGTGTGTCAGCGAGAAGCCCGATAGACCATTGCAGTTATGTGAAGACGGTTAATGTCAAAGAGTAGACATCGATGGATAGACAGATCATAGCCAATGATCGATCGAAGACCATAGTGGTGACAATATTTGTGTAAATTGTGTAAGGCCATGGTGAAGTTGATAGTGGTTAGCCTCATGATTGGCGGTACGTATAGTAAACGGGAAGGCGTCACAAAGCAGGTATGATTGCAGTGACGCAAAGGAGAGTATATAGCCTAAGTCTGAAAGATGCAGGATACAAGCGTAGAGCAACACAGTTTGTCCATGCGGGATTTGTAGCTTCATAATTTGGGAGGGGGTGTTACTTCAAGAAATGATTCGTCTGTGAAGTGGATGAAGAGAACAACAAAGTATTTTTAGGTCGTGTAGTTGAGATGAGAGGGAGAGGGTGAGGTGAAACTTGGTTCTCTTGTGCTCTTATAATTGTTCATTCCTCATAGTGGATATGACATTGATGATGTCCCGTGGATGTAGGCTGAGGTTGGATGGTTGAATCACGTAAATGTTACGTCTTCTTCTCGTGTTTAATATTTTCTATCTTGTGTGCTTGAGGTTATCAATCTCACAGGGTGTTGAGATCGTCAGTGGGGTTCTCGATTCCTAGCACCGACCCATACCCAAAATCAAGATTTATGTGCTGGGTATGGATCCAAATCAAGACTCAGACACATTTGGATCCCACCTGATAAAACATGAACAAACCCAATTGACCCAAAAGAAATTGTTCACTATGATTATGACTCTAGCATATAGAAAAGACATGCATGCTTGACCAAAAGATACTCATTCCAGACTTGACCTGCTGAATTGATACATCTGATTTTGTTCGAATTATAGACTCGATGTCACTTCAGCTTCGGTCTGGGTCAGCATACCAGGCAGGAAGTCCCGAACCCAATCCAATTGCACTCCTAATAATACCCAGGCATTGTCATACAAATATTGGTGTCATGAATGCATGGTTCTCTCACCATCCTTTAACTAGCTTGGGCATGAACACATGGTACTTTGACCCTTGATTAGGTTTCATATTCATGGGTGCTAGTGAAGCTTTCTATGCTTTCATAAGCACGTACACAATATTAAACATTTGAGGTTATTAAGGCTCACTCATATATAACATGCCTCAACTCTGCCCCACTTTTTTCTATTATTGTTGTATCTGTGCCACTTCTGAACTGAATTCCATTTCTTGGAAAAATTGTACATTTGATAGATCAACAGGATATTCAATTTAAAAGTTGGTGGAAAAATTAAAAAAAAATGTCATTTTAATTGCATTATCCATAATATTTCTCAAAGAAAACCCAATATCAGCCATATCATAAAGGAAAGAAGTGGGGAATATTTTCCTTGTTGGAAAAATTTACAAGAATGAGAATATTCTCTTAGAATTGAAGCACATTGTGGTTGGCATCTGTAAAATTGAAGTAATCAGGTAAAACATTGTAGCTTTCTAACGACAGTGCTAATCAGTTTCGCTAAACGTTTTATATTCTGATTGTTTTGCACTAGGTTTCTTTGTGTGTCTCACTTGAACACTTAATGACACGATTGACACATCTAATCTCGATCGGCATCACCAGTTAATGAGTTGGTACTTTGAATTAAGGGCTTGAAGTCTAATACTGCAACATGGTTTAATCAATTTCATATAACAATATGCAGGGTTTTTTTTAAGCATACATCCACATTTAACAGAAAAAAGATACATACATCCGCATACTTTTGCTCGTATCTGTAAGATATCGCCATATTGGCGAGTCCCTGTATCAGATATTTCGTTGATTCTTCCGTTGCAGTTCCTGACACACGTCTGTTGCCCACACAAGACTGGTTTCAATTGATAAAAATTAATCAAAATGTGATTGTATTTGTATCTTGTCACAACAATGATGTAACTGAAAAAATTAGCATTGGCTTACTGGCTGACCTTCAGCCCTTCATGCATATGGTTATTTCCGTTTAGTCATTACCTTGCACAGGTGTAAGAAAATTAGTATTGTTGCTTCTACTTCATTATTTCATATATCATCATTTAAATGTTCGTGGCGTATCCATACTAAAATGATACTGGAATGATCTGCAGGCTACATTCAAGATAACAGTGGAAGTTCCTAGTATCTTGATTGCATTATCTAACATGCCTGCCACCAAAGAAGTGATCAATGGGCTGCTGAAGACTGTTCACTTGAGGAGTCACCAATTATGTCAACGTATTTAGTGGCTATTGTTGTTGGCTTATTTGATCGCATTGAAGATTCAACGCCTGACGGTAGGAAAATAATTGTGCAAGGAACTTCTGAGGCATTCTTTGGCTGTGCTGACAATCATATATGTGAATCTAGGGATCAAAGTCTGCGTATACTGCCCGATTGGCAAGGGCGAGCAAGGGAAGTTTGGTCAATATGTTGCTATAAGGTCACTTGAGCTGTTTAAAAAGTGAGTAACTTCTTTGCTTCACTGTTTTCCTTTCTTTTCATTTAAAAGAAGGAAACCTAGTCATATTCTTTTCCTGTTGTTTAATTAATGACTATGGTAGAAACAGAAAGAGGGAATTTCCAAAACTTGGTAATGTGAGGCATAGAAGTAAATTGCAGATATAAAATTTAAATGCAGAAAATAAAAGTGAAAAAAAAAAACAAACAAATAAATTCTTTTCATCTTCTGACTAGCTATACAGTGACATCAAAGTTCTTTTACATAAGCCCGTAACTTGACTTGGAAGAAATCAATCCGAACCAAGCTACTTCGCCTAATACTTCATTAGGCATTATCACTAGTTTCAAATAAGTGAATAGATAGAGACCTAAGGATTTCCTATTTCTAGCGAGCATGGGTAAAAACTTATTAACCAACACAATTAAATCCTAAATAAAGATGTGTAATAATTGAACATGTTATCGGTAGCCATGCATAACTGAATGAGGCTATTTGAAAGCTTTGGAATCTGCATGAAGAAGTTTGAGCTCTAACCATAAACTTGTCAGGTGCTTTCTTTAACTTCAAGCCATGCAAATATCTTTCCAGCATGTGTTGACACATGCTTATTATTTGCTTGAACCAAACCAAGTATTTGAAGGAAGCCGTGCAGTTGAATTGAATCAAGCTCGAGCACATGCTACTAGAGATTGACTCCACTGAAACAGCTACAATGTAGCCCGAAACTGAGACATGCAAGATAGTTCCATTCTCTTTTTCTGACAATCTGGCTTCGAGCAACTGTGAACCTACCTTGTAGTATATGAAGTTGAGAAACTTTTTAATTTTAACGTAACCTTCAAATTCTGCAGTGCTGAAATTTATTTTTTGCATAATTTTCCTCACAAGTCAGCAGTGCACCCTCACTAAGTATAATTGCTAAACAAAAGGTTTGAGGCTGCAATAATACCATTTTGTTGGGGAGACTAGGTGCTCACCTCGTGCCCCTTTCAGGATTTCTAGCCTGGTCTTCGATTTCTCCTTTGGTTACACTTCCTTTCCTACTAGCCATTACGCCAAGAATCCGTTGGTGCATTACTTTCTTTGGAACACACACACACACACACACACACAGAGAGAGAGAGAGAGAGAGAGAGAGAGAGAGAGAGAGAGAGAGAGAGAGAGAGAGAGAGAGCCCTTGGTGCATTATTTTGTGCATTATTTTATTTAGAACACACACACACACACATTACACTTATCACGAACCTTCATGTGTTGGATTGATGCAGATACTTTTCAGTTCCATATCCTCTTCCTAAATTGGATTTGGTTGTGATACCTGACTTTTCTGGTGGAGCAATGGAGAACTATGGATTAATCACTTTCCGTGATACAGCACTATTATATGATGAAAGTTGCTCTTCAGCTGCAAACAAACAATGGGTACTGATGCTTAATACAGATTAACATGCATGCAATTTTTTCCGTTAATTATTTTGTTTGACAAGAACAATATTATCTTATCCTTTAATTTTTTAATAATCAACACATGGTTTTCATTTTTAAAATCCACCTTATGCTTTGCTGTTGTTTTACTATATTTGTTTGTCCTTTTTGTGTTGCCTGTTTAACATAACTCATTTTGCTTTATTCAGATTACAACTGTTGTAGCACATGAAGTAGCTCATATGTGGTTTGGGAATCTTGTGACAATGGAATGGTGGACTCATCTATGGCTTAACGAAGGATTTGCAACTTGGGTATTTGTTTAATGGCCTTAGAAATTTTTTCCATTTTTTTTTTTTATTATGTCCCAACTAGGGTATTTTCATGGTTTCAACTGTTTCTTGTTACATCATTCAGGTGAGCTATCTAGCCACTGATGAATTCTTCCCTGATTGGAAGATTTAGACTCAGTTCTTGGAGCAAACTGTTGGAGGTCTAAAGTTGGATGCTCTCTCTGAATCACACCCTATAGAGGTAAGTCTACTACATTATGAAGGATTAGAGCTTTATTGATACTTAAGCATAATTACAAAATACAATTGCATAGAATCATGTGGAATTCTCTCCTTATATTGACTCCATAGGGAATCAAATTTTATTCAAACTATGACTCGTAATACTACTAGGATTTTATAGGATTTTAAATACAATTGCATAGTATCTATTATGTCTGACATCCCCCTTAAACTCACGGTATTATGTTATTGAGAATTTGTTTGACAAAAGACTGAGAAACAAATGCTGAAATTGCTGAAATGCTAAAAAACAAATACTGAATTGCTGAGTGATGTCAAATTGTTAAATTTGCTGATGTAGATACTCAATTGCTGACTGCTAATGCCGAACCGCTGAAATGTAGACCAAACCAAGTAGACATTGCAAACTAAACTAATCTAAATATAAACTGGACTGAAAAACTGAAGTGAATCACAGAAAACCAAACTAGAGTTGAACCAGAAACTAAACTAAAATTCTGAAGAGCTACACCATAAACTAAATCCAAAATCTAAACTGAACTTAAACGACCACCTTGCAGTTGTCCTTGGAGATCTCAAACTAACTCAAGTGGTAATCTCTCTAATTCTCTCTTGGGATCTCAAATTTCCATATTCTACAATCTCTCTGATCCTCCCTTGGGATATTTAACTATAATACTTCTGATTGTCCCTCGAGATCTTACAAAAGATATGATAAGCTAATCCAAACTCCAAAATTCTGGTCCGCGAGATCTTAAACTACATTATTTTTGATCCTATCATGAGATCTAACAAATATAAATATATCACAAGCCAATGTTCTAAATGTCGGATGTCGACCTAATGTCGGAAGGCAATTTGTAAAATCGGATTGCGGATATCGAAAAAATTTTTGGGGACATTTGCTCAATTTCGGAGATCATATATATCATATAGTATGTCCTAAATGTCCTAAAACATCACATATATGATATCTCTATGTGTATAATTAATAAGTTATACTAACAATAATTTTATTTAATCATATCCAATAAACATAGTTAGCTTTCAATAAAAATTCAAAAATATCTCAAAAGGCTTCTTGATGACTAACTACTAATATTAACGTCAATAAATTGTCAAAGCCTCATAAATTGCAGTTAGTAGAGCATTCATTCACGAGCGAGAATCAGTTAATGGTGCCCTAATTCGAATTAATTACCCACAGATTTAACGATGCGAATCAAATTAGGAACGTGCGATTAGTTTTAAGTAGAAGAAATGAGGAAGAGAACTTTCTTTTAAGATTCGTGAGGAATCGTCGGATCCGACAGCTCGCTGGAGCGGAATCTACGATGAAGGAGGAGAGACGAGGGGCTCGTCAGAGCTTGACAGTGCTTCCTAGGTCCTCGTCTCATGGGTTCTCAGCGGAGCTCAGAGGGATCTCTTTAGGGCTTGGCGGAGCTCACCGGGACCTCGTGGGGGCTGGCGGTGCTCGTCGGAGCTGGACAGGGATTCCTGGTTCCTCGTCGGAGCTCGTGGAGACTCATTGAATGTCGTCAGGACTTGTGGAGACTCGCTGAAGGTCGATGAAGGATGTAGAAGCCTCGTCGGAGGTCTGTCGAACTCGTATCTCTCTAGCCTCGTTTCTTTCTCTCTCGCGCGTAATACGAAATTAGGGCTGCAAACGAGCCCTAATTCATTCTCTTTTCTTTTCTTATAAAATGGGGTCGGGTTAATAGGTTCAAACCCAAAAGAAAAAATAAAACAAAATGAAATGTCAATTTCGGGTGATATTTGGAACTCAAAATGGGCCGAAATCGGAAATTTGCCGAAATTTCCGCGAGCATTAACCCGATTTCGAAATTTAAAATAGGGTAGCCAATTTCGTGTCGACCACATGAATTTCCCGACATTTTGGCCGAAATTTCGAAATGTCGGCCGACATTTATAACATTGTCACAAGCTAAATTCTCCCATAAATAAAACCACTTTTGATCCTCTCATGGGACCCAATCAAATAAAGGTTGCAATCCTCCCCAGGGATCATACTGAAAACATAAGCGAACTAACCGAAAACAACAAACCCAATAATCAAAGATGGTATGAAATCTAATGTATAATTTGATTTAGACTTCGTCAATGGTGGCGCCCTTCAGAAGAAACTAATGCTATCGGATTCTTTGCCAGAATTAGACTTTGTGACTGATAGTGTTAGAAGGCTCAACTCTGGTTGGCGATGGTGAGGTCAAATCAGCTTGGTGATGAACAATTAGAAGATGAAGGAGAATAAAATATAGAAAAGAAGTAGAAAATGAAGGAAAGATAATAGGATTAAGGTTATTGTAGTGGTATTATCGTAGACAGTCTTGTAACAGACTAATTATAGTGGCACTACTGTAGCAGGCTGGTTATTGTAGCAATGGTTTGTTGAGATGGTTTGGTCTTTGCTAGGGGTTGAATCTGAAATTGGAGTAAAGGATCCTCATAACTCATTTTTTCGTTATTGCTTAATGAGTGACATTTGTCTAGTGCATCATTTCCAATAGTTTCTAATATCATTTTGAGAATTATTAACTGAACATACATTTCAGGTTGAAGTACTGCATGCTCGTGGGGTTGATCAATTTTTGACGCAATAAGTTACAAGAAAGGATCCTCTGTTATTCGAATGCTGCAGACATATCTGGCGATGATGTATTTCAGGTGAGAAAATTGGACTTTCTTATGATTTGAGGATATACATAATTACATTGCTCTTTCTAGATATCCATTTGCAGATTTTGAATGTTGCAGTAGAAAGTAATTTTTAGTCTACCACTTGTCAGATTAAGCTTTTGGATAAAATGGTTATCATCTGGTTCTAGATAACCAAAAGTGAATAATCCTAATTCAAATGGAATTCTTCTGTAACCATGTGTATTGTTTGTCAATGTGGGAAAGAAACGACATAACCTTAGATGGGAGTGCCTGTCTTATTATATAGATGATAGAAAAGGGAAACTACAAATAGATCACTAGATACTCTAATAGCCCTTCTCCAGTTGGAGAATACATATCAATTATGCTGAGCTAGTTACACATAGCTGAAAAAGGTTTCTGAAACAAAGCTTTTGTAAATATCTCATCCAGTTGAATTCCGAAAGTAACATAGGACGTCACAATCCGCTTGGCCATAGCCATATCTCGAATGAAGTGGCAGTTAACCTCAATATGCTTCGTCCACTCATGAAACATAGGGTGGTTTGCTATATACAGTAGCTGCCCACAGTACATTACCATAGAATGAGAAGACACCACGCCCATCTCTGATGAGAATGACTGGATTCAAATCAACTCACATGCTGTATGAGTCATAGCCTGGTATTCAATCTCAACACTAGATCGAGAAACCACTGTGTCCTTTTTATTGCGTTAAGTTGATAAGGTTAACGTCCACAAATGTACAGTACTCACTAATTAATCTACGATCAATAAGATGACCAACCTAGTTAGCATCGACATAACCAACTACATTGAGATGAGAAGGTTGATAAAATAAATATCTACCAAGTGTCCCCTTAAGATACCATAAAACATGACAAGTAGTATCCCAGTGAAGCTGATGAGTTTGCATATACCTGCTCAATACTCCAACCACAAAAGTAATATCTGGGCTAGTAACTGTCAAGTAGATAAGCTTTCCAATCAGTTTGCGATATCTACCTGGATCCTTAAGGGCATCATCGAGATTTTAATCAAATCGAACAACATGATCCATCAGCGTATCAATCAGTCAAGAACCAAACATACTAGATTTGGTCAATTAATTAGTGAGATACTTCCATTGAGACAGAGAGATGCCCTGTGGAGAGCGAGTGACCTCTATCCCAAGAAAGTAACGAAGATGATCGAGATCCTCCTTATGAAAATGAGTGCTCAAATACTCTTTGAGAATAGTAATACTGTGTGAATCATCATTAGATATCACAATATCATCCACATAAATTGTCAGGACAATACTATCTATAGATGAGTGTCTAACAAATAGAGAATGATCAGAAGCACACCGCTTCAGCCGTATTGCGCAATAAACGAACTTCATTTAGGTCATGCATCTTTAAATTCCATTAAATCACTATTTTTTTCTGTTAAGGATATCTCCAAATTATAGTGTGAGTCATGTTAGTTTGGTATGTTAGCCCAGAGGCCTTCCACTCTAGTTTTGATGATGATTAACTCATATGGTTATGTTTACTAATAATCTTGTGATGTTTAGTTTCAGATACTTAAGCAAGATATTAGTAGGTGATTAGCTTCAACAAAGGTGTTTTGGAGCTTTCACATGGTGATTCAAGAGCCCGAGCGTCAATGTTCATACCTAGCACTCGTTGGAGTCGAGCTCAGTGGATTCACGTTTTGGGTCGAGTAGACTTGGAGACGGCGCTCTACAAGAAGACCTCGATACATAGTTTAATTTTTGTTTTAGATCCATTGTAAAGTTAGATAGTATGATATGCTCAAGTTCACAACACACACTTGTTTAAGTTTTATGATTTAGTTTTCGGTTTAACCGATCTTAGTTTTCATGAATAGATAGAATCAACAAGTTTACATGGTTTAATGTATATTAGATTTGTTCTATATACATGCATGTTTCAACTATTTAAACAAACTTAGTTTGATAGTCTATTTCATGAGTTTGGTGTTTTGATATTTTTAATATAACGTATTTTTGGATTTAAAGTCAAAAATATTGATATATATATATATATATCTATTTCATGTATATTGGATTATATCCATATACAACATGCTTCAAGTTGTTTCAATATCATGTTTTTGTATTTGGATGAGTTTGGACAAAGCGAATTTTTCAATTCAAAAATCTAAGTTTTGAAAAATACAGATTTTGGTTTTTGGCAAAATTCTAAGTCACAAAATGGTTCAAATTGTTTGAAATATGTGTTGAATTTTTTCACACATGTTTGTTTATTAAAGTATTATACTGAAACTATTTTGTGGATTTTTAGAGAATTTATGGGATTTATTTGATGATTAAAAACTTAGTTTTTCTGATCCCTTAAAAACCCTGCCAGGCTTTGGCGGTCGACCGTACCGGCCACCGGACCAGGAGCCGGTCGACCGGACGTGCACAAGAATGTGCACAAGACCGTATCAGTTGGCGGTCGACTGAGCGGTCGACCGACTGAAGGCAACCCACTCTCGGGTTGCCCCGGTCGACCGAGCGGTCGACCGGCCAGAGAGCCGTTGCTCTCTGGTTCAGAGCCCGGTTGACCGGGCGGTCGACCGAAAGGCTTAACGGTCAGAAATTTGACCGTTGGCCGGTCGACCAGCCGGTCAACCGGAAGGCCAATTCTGGCCTAGTCAGCAGCCAATGGGCAAATCTGTTTTGGGCCTATTTATACCCCATCTCTTGGCTGTTTTGTGTAAGATTTTTAAGGAGAAACATTTCATACTTTCAAGTGTTTTCCAGCAAAAAGTTTTGGGTTCAAAATTCTTAATCTCTATTTGTTTTTAAAGTGTTTTTATTTCAAAGAAAATAGTCTTTTGGGAATTGATTTTTGGTCTAAAAATTCTATACCTATTTGGAGATTCCCAAGTGATTTTCTTTATTCAAAACACTTATTTTTTCACACTTGAGCTTATCATTCTATCCTCTCTATAGGATCTTTATTTTTGTGGAAAAGAATTGGTCTTTTGATCACCAAGTTGTAAACCCTCCTACTTTGTGTTATCCCTCTTGGGTAGAGGTTGATTTTGGAGTGGTGGTTGGCTCCCTCTAGTGAGAGGTGGAGATTGTTGGTTGGCTCCCTCTAGTGAGAGGTGGAGATTGTTGGTTGGCTCTCTCTACTGTGAGGTGGAGTTGGTGTTGGAATCTCTCAAGTGTGAGGTGATTGATTTGTATTGGCTAAGTGCCTACCCTCTTGTGTGAGGTGGTATTTGTGTTGGTTGTGCATTGCCTCTAGTGAGAGGTTATATTTGGTTGAGAGAGTTGTGTACTCCCGGTTATATTTGCCCCAAATCCTCAGTGGAGGTTCCCTATGTGGGAGTCCTGTGTGGACAAGTTAGTATTGGAAACCTTCTGTGTGAAGGCGGGGACGTAGAGCTGTGTGCTCGAACCTCGAAAGATATCTCGTTGTTTGCGTTTGATCCATTGACTCTCTTTTACTATTGTGTCTTGCATCATTTCATATTGCTCATTCATATATTATATACTTGGCTTGTTGTGTGTGCCTCACTTGTGCTTAACCACGAGAGCTTCATATAACACCTCAACTCTTATTCAGAGGAATCAAGAGGAGTTAGTCCAGAGCCCTCATCGGGAATTTGGCTGCACTCGTTGGTTGCATTAAGTGTTGCAATTAAGTTTTAATTTTCGCATTTAGTTCATTAGATTAGCCGTACACCTATTCACCCCCTCTAGGTGTACTTTCAATTGGTATCAGAGCCAACGCTCTTGATATTTGGTTTAACCACCTAGGAGTGTGATCTTGGTTAGCTAATCTATCATTTGCATTTGCACACTTATATTGTTTACACACTCTCATGGATTGCTTGACACCTCCCATGTTTGATGTTTCCAACATTGACATGTGAAAATTTAGGATGTCATGTACTTGAAAACTCAAGCTTGCATGTTTTCCTTGCCGCTACCAAGAAATCTTATCTTGGTGATAGCAAGCATATAGAGGCCGATGCACAAGCCTTGAGGCACTTAGAAGCACGCTAAATAAAGAATATCTTTTGTTGGTTTCTAACTGTGATTCTGCTTTGCAGTGTGGAACACGTTGACCTCCTCCAAACTTCAATTGCCAATCCAAACGGAGGATGAATCTAGTGGAGAATTCGAGCAATAATGCTACATGGTCCAAGAGAATGACTCCTTTGAGGTATATTCGGAATCTCAACTAGATAATGATGATGCTAGTTCTTCTAGTAATGATTATGTTGATCCAAATGCCTTGAATGAAGAACTTTTTATTGTGTGTGAAAAATTGTTAGAAAAGTATAATCTTTTGAAAAAGAAGACTTTTGCTTTGAATAAAGAAAATGAAAAATTGTCTTCTAGACTTGATTTGGTTTTGCAAGAGAAGGAAGAATTTCTAGTGAACGTGACTCACTTAAATCTCAACTAGACCCTGCCCTAAAGGAAATGAATTTTGAAATCTAAAAATGATTGTAATGAAGTTTTAAAGAAAAATAAAGCTATAACTTCAAAGCTTAATTTTGTTTTAAAAGAGAATGAATCTTTGAAAAGCAAAATTACTTCTATTTCAAAGGAATTGGAAATTGTTTTAAATAAAAATGTTTCTTTGAAAAATAATTTGGACACTCATGTTTGCCATGCTAGTGTAGCTTTACATTCTAGCTCACTTATTGCATGCACCTCTTCTTCTAAGATTGATAATGATATATGTTTGTTAAAGAATTGGGCTCTACTTTGAGCCATTGTGCTTTGAACCATACACGTTTGGAATCTATGTTTCGAAAGAAACAAGTTCCATCTATGTATGCACACAAACCACGGCATACACATGCTTCACACGTTCATGTACACAATACTATGTATGCTCATGTGTACACTTGTACACATTGTGAACGTAAGAGCCACCTTACTAAATTTTGCTATGATAAGATACATGATATAAATTTAGCAACTAAGTTTGTTTGGGTTAGGAAAGGAGCTAACCCCCATGGACCTAAAAGAGTATGGGTACAAAGACCACCCCTATGATTTTGATGTAGGTGTGGGCTCTCGCATGACGTGAGAGTGATGGTGCCTTGAGGTGGATGGTTCCGAACTTTATGAGGATTATTTGGATGTATCACTTTCAAGGGGAGTTTGGTGGTAGGACCACCACATTTTGGAGATATAGAGATGTGCCTTTTAGGTTTTGGTAACAATCTCTAACTCCTCATTTATTATTCACATGTTTTTCATATCATTGTTTTAGCTTGTTTTTGATGTTTCATGATTAGTATGTTATATGCCATGATATTTAGATTAGTGATATACATGTTTAGTTATTTGAGACACCCATGTTTTAAATGGATTTATATCTTTGTGTTCTCACATTTGTTTTAACTAATGTGTATGTCCTAGATCTATGCATGTGCATATACATAATGATCATATTAGTTTTGTATTGATTTCCATATTTCATGTTTTGATTACATGTTTAGATGTTAGTTTTCATTAAAACTTGTATGTATACTTGTACAACTAGTGAGTTACAAATAAACTATTATATGTTTGTGCTTGAACACTCATTGTACTCATTAGATGTACTAGTATAGCCTAGTTTTGATGATTCATGCATTTGACTTGTATTCTCATTTTCTATATGTTTTTCATGTTTATATGTTTAGCTTCATGTATATGTCTATTGTGTCTAAATTATTAGCTATACATATACATCCTTGAGCCACTTGCCTTCATGCATATACTTTCGTGGACTCGTTTATATTTGGATATGTATGTATACGATAGTTTGTACATGACATACATATACCTTGGAGGAATTCTATTTTTGATGTTTTTAAGGGATTTTGTATTTGAATTTGATTGCCTACTTTCATGACTTGTCTTTCACAAAACTTGTACACTCATATTCTTGATGTTTTCTCATGATTTTGTTTTCATGAGTATTATATGTGCTATATAGATTTTTGAGTGACATTGGTTTAGTAATTTTCATGTTTTATGGAATATAATTTTGTTTTATTCCTTGCTTGAAGGATTTCGTACTAGTTTTTAAATTTTTCTTAAAACTAGTTCTTATTCTTCATTATGATAGAGCTTTTCAAAAATATTATATTTTCAAACCTATTTTTGAAATCCTACCCATTAAGGGCGGTTGGTTGGGCGACCATGCCTTGTATGCTTCTTATTAAAATCCTTTTAAACATGTACATGAAATGGGTGGAAGGTAATATGAGTTATACACTTGATCTTATTGTGTTTCAATTGGTATCATTGGATATTTTCAATTGGTATCACTATTGACATTTTTTCGTATACTCATATATATATTTTATTTGTGCTTACTATATCTCTATATCTTTGAGCACAAATTTTGGTCATGCTAAGCTTGATTTCTTAAATGACTATTATATTTCAATTGATTATGTTTCAATTGGTATCTTATACAAGCTTATG
The DNA here is from genome assembly GCA_038442645.1 of Agave tequilana. Lineage (NCBI taxonomy): Eukaryota > Viridiplantae > Streptophyta > Magnoliopsida > Asparagales > Asparagaceae > Agave > Agave tequilana. The sequence continues at coordinate 24,105 of JAVJIF010005052.1, read as the reverse complement.
CATTATTTTATTTGGTATTTCATAAAGGGGGAGAAAATTTATATTTTACCTTTCAATTGGTTTTGTTATTTGCTCCCATACTTTATGTTGAAATATGATTAAAAAAATGATATTGATTATTTTTGGTATCATATGTTTTTTTAATGAAAAATTACTTTCAATTGATACTAATCTTTACAAATTGGTATCAAGATTACCTATAAGTTTACTTCCTATAAAGAAAATAATAAAACATTTATTTTATGTACCACATTATATACTTTCAATTGGTGTATTTCATTGATATCATGATGCACTAAATTGATATTTTTTTTTCTTACAATTGGTATCATAACATTTTGATTAGATTTCACACCTTATTGATTTTTTTTTTGTTGTTTAAGACAAAAAGGGGGAGAATATTGTTTTCTTTGACCCCTTTGTTGATGATTGATAAAAATGGGGAGAAGTATTTGAGTTATATGCATGAGTTTATATGCTGTTTTATTGTTTAGTAATTATCTTTCTAATTGGTATCAAGAATTTTGTTTTATTGATTGGTATCAAGAGGCTTGATTGGTATCAAGAGCTTAAGTTTTTTCATTGAAATTTTTATTGATATCAAAAGCAATTATTTAAGAACATGTTTATTTTAAAAAGGTAAAGGAATTTATTTTAAAATCTTGGTATCAAGAGCATGTTTATTTCATGTTTGGTATCAAGAGCATGTTCATTTCATTGTTTTATGCATGTTGATGCATATTCATGTTTAGTATTCATTGCATACATTTATTGTTTATTGCTATGCATGAGTTAAGGGGGAGCTTCTTTGAAGCTTAACTTTAATCCATGCATATATAACTCCATGAGTTTTGTCATCATCAAAAAGGGGGAGATTGTTGGCCCATAGGCCTTTTACTCTAGTTTTGATGATGATTAACTCATGTAGTTTATGTTTACTAATAATCTTGTGATGTTTAGTTTCAGATACTTAATCAAGATATTAGTAGGTAATTAGCTTCAACAAAGATGTTTTGGAGCTTTCACATGGTGATTCAAGAGTCCGAGCGTCAATGTTCATACCTAGCACTCGTTGGAGTCGAGCTCAGTGGATCACGTTTTGGATCGAGTCGACTTGAAGACAGCGCTCTACAAGAAGATCTCGTACATAGTTTAGTTTTTGTTTTAGATCTATTGTAAAGTCAGATAGTGTGATATGCTCAAGTTCACAACATACACACTTGTTTAAGTTTCATGATTTGGTTTTCGATTTTTGGTTTAACCGATCTTGGTTTTCATGAATAGATAGAATCAACAAGTTTACATGGGTTTAATGTATATTAGATTTGTTCTATATACATGCATGCTTCAACTATTTAAACAAACTTAGTTTGATAGTCTATTTCATGAGTTTGGTGTTTTGATATTTTTACCAAAATGTATTTTTGGATTTAAAGTCAAAAACATTGATATATATATATATATATATCTATTTCATGTATATTGGATTATATCTATATACAACATGCTTCAAGTTGTTTCAATATCATGTTTTTGTATTTGGATGAGTTTTGGACAAAACGAATTTTTCAATTCAAAAATCCAAGTTTTAGAAAATACAGATTTTGGTTTTCGGCAAAATTTCTAAGTCACAAAAATGTTCAAATTGTTTGAAATATGTATTGAATTTTTTCACACATGTTTGTTTATCAAAGTATTATACTGAAACTATTTTTGTGGATTTTTAGAGAATTTATGAGATTTATTTGATGATTAAAAACTTAGTTTTTCTGATCCCTTAAAAACCCTGCGACGCTCTGGCGGTCGACCGTACCGGTCGACCGGACCAAGAGTCGTCGACCGGAGCGTCGATCGGACGTGCACAAGAATGTGCACAAGGTCGTGTCAGTTGGCCGGTCGACCGCGCGGTCGACAAGATGAAGGCAACCTACTCTCGGGTTGCCCTGATCGACCGGGCGGTCGACCGGCCAGAGAGCCGTTGCTCTCTGGTTCAGAGCCCGGTCGACCGGGCGGTCGACCGGAAGGCTCAACGGTCAGAAATTTGACTGTTGGCCGGTCGACCGGCCGGTTGACCGGAAGGCCAATTCTGGCCTAGTCAGCAGCCAACGGGCAAATCTATTTTGGGCCTATTTATACCCCATCTCTTGGCTGTTTTGTGTAAGATTTTTAAGGAGAAAAATTTCATACTTTTCAAGTGTTTTCCAGCAAAAAGTTTTGGGTTCAAAATTCTTAATCTCTATTTGTTTTTAAAGTGTTTTTATTTCAAGAAAATAGTCTTTTGGGAATTGGTTTTTGGTCTAAAAATTCTATACCTATTTGGAGATTTCCCAAGTGATTTTCTTTGTTCAAAACACTTTATTTTTCACACTTGAGCTTATCATTCTATCTTTATAGGATCTTTGTTTTGTGGCAAAGAATTGGTTTGTGGTCTTTTGATCACCAAGTTGTAAACCCTCCTACTTTGTGTTATCCTCTTGGGTAGAGGTTGATTTTGGAGTGGTGGTTGACTCCCTCTAGTGAGAGGTGGAGATTGTTGGTTGGCTCCCTCTAGTGAGAGGTGTAGTTGGTGTTGGAATCCCTCAAGTGTGAGGTGATTGATTTGTATTGGCTAAGTGCCTACCCCTCTTGTGTGAGGTGGTATTTGTGTTGGTTATGCATTGTCTCTAGTGAGAGGTTGTATTTGGTTTAGAGAGGAGTTGTGTACTCCCGGTTATATTTGCCCCAAATTCTCAGTGGAGGTTCCTTGTGTGGGAGTCCTATATGGACAAGTTAGTGGATTGGAAATCCTTCTGTGTGAAGGCGGGAACGTAGAGCTGTGTGCTCGAAACTCGAAACATATCTCGGTGTTTGCGTTTGATCCATTGACTCTCTCTTTTACTATTGTGCCTTGCATCATTTCATATTGCTCATTCATATATTATATGCTTGGCTTGTTTTGTGTGTGCCTCACTTGTGCTTAACCACGAGAGCTTCATATAGCACCTCAACTCTTATTCAGAGGAATCAAGAGGAGTTAGTCCAGAGCCCTTCACCGGGAATTCGGCTACACTCGTTGGTTGCATTGAGTGTTGTTGCAATTAAGTTTTTAATTTTCACATTTAGTTCATTAGATTAGCCGTACACCTATTCACCCCCCCTCTAGGTGTACTTTCATGGTAAACATCATAAAACTTTTTTTCTATCTGAGTAGATAATCGATGTAGTTGTCCATTGAAGTTGTTCACACTGATATTTGGAGTCCTACTCGAGTTAAAAGTGTGTTTGAACTTTTTATTTTGTAATTTTTAATGATGACTACTCTCATATGTCTGAGTTACTTTTAATGAAAGATCGCCATGCAATTTTCTCTATTTTTTAAAGATCTCATAAAGAGATCAATACTCAATTTAATTGTTCGCTTAAAATTTTACAATCTGATAATGCTTTGGAATTGTGCAAAATACTCTTCAAGATTATTGTATTTCTCATGGTATAATTCATCAAACTTATGTGCTCATACAACTCAACAAGACGGTATTGCTGGAAAAAAAAATGTCATTTACTTGGCATTGCTCGGACGCTAATGATTCATATGATGTTTTCAGTGTTTTTGGTTGACACAATCCTTACTGCTTGTCACTTAATTAATTAATATGGTCACTTCTTCTATTTTAGATGGTAAACCCCTTTCTCAGTTTTTTTATCATGAAAATAACTGTTTGATTTACCTCTAAAAGTTTACCATTTGATTTACCTCTAAAAGTTTTTGGGCGTGTTTTGTTCAAATTCTCAAAAAAGAATATGATATAAATTAGATTCTCGAGTAGTTCAGTGTGTTGTTAGTATATCATCAGACACAAAAAGAATATCATTGTTGGAATCCAGTGGGGACAAGAAGTATGTGATTTGTGCAGATGTCACTTTTTGAAAAACATCTTACTTTTCAGTCTCTATGGTTTTCACTACAAAATCTTCAACCCCTCCTGTTACGCTTCCTGTACCACTAGAAGACTCGCCTCAATTTCAAGTTTATCAATATCGCAAGAAGATTACTACTGATCTTGACAGCATACTCCCTCATCAATTAACTGCTCCCACTAAAGTGTCTGAGCTTCCTATAACTCTTCGAATCTTGCACTCAGCATCCTATAGTAAAGTGTTATCTTTCTCTCATTTATCTCCTACGTACTTTAGTTTTACAATCAAATTGTCTTCTGTGTCTCTCCTAAAATCATATCATGATGTTATATTGGATCTCGAATGGAAAGTGCTATGGATGAATAGATGACTACTTTGCATGCTAATGTAACATTGGAATTAACTTTTTTACCACCCGGAAAATAAACTGTTGGTTGTCGATGGATTTACATGGTCAAATTTCTCCCCATAGACAAATTGAGCGCTTGAAGGCGCGATTGGTTGTTAAAGGCTACACACAGACTTATGGTGTTGATTATTTTGAGACTTCCTCTCCAGTATCTCGTTACATTCTGTTCGCATTCTTTTTGAGACTTTCTCTTCAGATTATTTGAAAATGCATTCTTGCATGGAGATCTTCAAGAGGAGGTGTATATGCTTCAACCCCCACTTATTAGATTCAGAGGGAGACAGAAAAGGTCTGCAAACTCAATAAGGCTATCTATGCTTTGAAGCAATCCCACGAGTATGGTTTGACAAATTTAGTACTGTTATTGCATACTATGAGTTGAGACAGAGCTCCTCTGATCACTCTATTTGTATGACATTCTTCTACTGACACTATTATTCTTGCAGTTTTTGTTGATGATATTGTTATCACTTGAGATGATTATTAAGTTATTTTTCAGTTGAAAGCTTATTTAAGTTCTCATTTTCACATGAAAGACTTTCGTCTCTTGAGGTATTTTCTGGGGATTGAGGTTGCTCGCTCTCTGAAAAGTCTTTCTCTGTCTCAAAGAAAATACCTTTGATTTATTAAAAGAAACTGGTACATTAGGATTTAAATTTATTGATACACCCATAAATCCTAATATTCATTTTGTTCAAAATTTAGGAGAGCCACTTACTGATCCTGAAAAGTACAGATGATTGATTGGTAAAGTATTTACTTAACTGTTACTCATTGTTCTAAATATCGGTCGATATACTGGTATATCGGCCTAGATACCAGTATTTTATCCAAAACGCATGATAAGTACATAATTTTACCAGATATTTTTTTGGACCGATGTGAACCGATATATCACTACGTGGTCGATAAATCACCCAATATTTGAGATTAAAATATTTGATATATTGCTAAGTGATGCTTTTGAGAGCTTTTATAAATATATTTGAGGAGATTGTATAAAAGATAAGTGTCTCATATGAGTCTATGGCACTAAATTACTTTAAGTAGTTTCATATAATTTATGTAGGCAATCACATGTATATTATTCATCCGGTATGACGTCAGTTATTTAGTACCATATCGCGATATATCACCCGGTATTCGGTATACGGTATATAATTTTGCTGACCGATACCAATATTCGATATCTAAAACAATGCTGTCACCGGACCTGATATTACATTTGTTGTGAGTGTGTTAAGTCAATATATACAGAGTTCGCATCAACTTCATTTGACTTTTACTTGTCGTATCTTGCGATATCTTAAAGAAGCTCCAAGTAAAGGGTTGTATTATCGTCCTTCCTCTCATTGGATATTATGGGATATTATGATGTTGATTGGGCTGGTGATCCTATTATCATCGTTCTACTAATGGTTATTGCACTTTTGTTTGAGTCACTTTGGTGACATGACGATGTAAAAAATACAATGTTATTGCTCGATCTAATACTGAGGTTGAGTATAGAGCCATGGCTCATATAACTTGTGAATTTATGTGAATTCAATCTCTTTTTGAAATAGACGTCATTTATAATAAGCCAATGATGATGTATTATGACAATCAAGCGGCATGCATATTATCAATAATCCTATTTTTCATGAGCGAGCGAAGCATATTAAAATCGGCTGTCATTTTATTTGAGATATAATGATGACACATCGGATAGTTACTTCGTTCACATCGAGTTGTCAGCATGGAGATATCTTCACTAAAGCTTTATCTAGAAAGAGTTTTTCAATTTTGTGTAGCAGGCTGGGCATGATTGACATCTATGCTCCAACTTAAAAGGGAGTATTAGAGTAGAAATATAATTTTCTTTATTTTGGTTTATTTATTTTGATTTTCTGCTCTAAGTTGAACATTGTATATTATCTTCGTCTTTTTATGACATGCATTTCTTTCTCTATAAATAAACGACCACGCCCTAATTGAAGGAACACAGTCTTCTCTTCATCTTCTTCACCACAACACACGTCATCATGAATAACCATTCATCAACTAAATTGAAAGAAGAGGGTTGGCAATCCATCATGACCTAAGGCCTTGTGCATATGCTTGATTATAGCTTCATTCTCTTTAGTAGAGAGGACTAGCACAAGTTAACATTATCATTTTCGCATATCAAGTTGGAAAACAGATGTTCTCAGGAAACATAATAGAGGTTTCAGTCGAAATGTTCCAGTTTCAAAAGTTTCGTATCGGTTTCGAGGGGGGCTGCTGAAACCAGTACGAAACCAAAAAACGAGCCAATGAGGAAAAAACTGAAAAAAAGCCAAACCTTGATAGTAAAAGAATGTGATTGACAATAGTTCAATTATTATGATGAGGAAAAACATGGATTCGGCAAAATCCTATTTTGAAACCTTAAAAATAGAAAAGAAAAGCAGAAGTTTAAAGAAAAGATGAAGAAATGATAGACTAACCTGGATCTAAAAGCTCTTTACTGCTACTCATTAGCAACTTTTGCTCTCTGCTCACCGCTGTCGCCTTTTTCCATCTTTTAGGGTTAGAACAAGAAAAGAAGATATAAAGGGATTTTGGATTAAATGGGTGTGCTATTGGGTGATATCTTTTATTTTGTGTGTGTGAAGATTTTGATCTTGTAATTAGATGAATATAAGTAATATTGCAAGATATCGATATCAAAGTAAAACTATCTTGCAAATCGTTGAGACAATCCTAGTACATGGCAAGATAGGGTAACGAATCACAATTGAAAATTTGGAAAAGTATAACACCTTAATCTTTATCTGAATCTCCAAGCTACATTCTAAATTTTTATGCGAGTTATTTTTTTATCTTTTCTTTTAAAACCATTTAAGAGAGTTATTTTTACCTATAATTAGAGAAAGAAAGATAACTCTTAAAAAAATAATCTAATCTAGATAAGCAGTAGATCTAAAATGAAATCAGTAAAACTAAACTAAAAAATCAAGAGAAAGGAGGATAGAAGAATAACTTTTTATTAAAAAGAAGAATGCTCCGACTGGAGTTTACAAGGAGGGAGGGAGGGAGAGAGAGAACTACAAATAAAATAACAAAAGGCAGAGAAAGAAATGCTTATTGAATTGAAGCAGTCGTGGCCCGAGTGATCGTTTGAAAACAGTGTTGTTAAATCTGTAACAGCGATGCAAATTAAAAATTCAAAGCTAACTACTAAAACGAATATAACATTGAGTTCAGGTCGATTCCTTAGGGAGATTTTGTCGCGAAACTTGATTAAAGATAGTTTTAAAAATAATGATTTGTGAAAATTAACTGTAAAAATAGAGACCAATCTAAACTTACTGGATTCTAAATTAATCCTATTTAATTATTCACTAAGCAAAGAAGTCTAATTTTTTGAAAGTTCTTGGGTTAGAATCAATCTATCTTTCATGGTTGGATTTGCAGTATCACACAAGTGTTGCTCTTATTCATCTAGGTATACCCTATCTACTGTAATACTATAAGAGTATAAATAGGCATACGATATCTCGAAGTAAAGAGAAAAAAATATTATACATATGTAAACTCTAATCCTAGGCATAAAACTATCTCCTGAGTAGCAACCTAGAGCCATAGTCTATCTCGGATATTAAGCAAAATATGATAATAATAAAATATAGATCCACCACTTCATATAAATTTCATCATCACCCAAGAATCACGAATTTAGCTACTCATAGTATTAACAATGCTCACGAAGATTTCAAGTAAGTTCATGTAAGAAAAGAGTAATACAATTTTTTATTGAAACAAAAGAGAGAATCAAAAGAAAAGAGTAATCAAAAGAATCCAATACAACTTTTTTTACTTAAATAAAAGAAAAAGAGAGAGGTAAATATCTGGTTACTTAAGTCACACACATGATTTAAACCACGAGTTTGCTTCTGTTAGTTCTCATTTTCTCTGGATTGAAAGCCATGCCTCTGTAATTTAGTCTCACCAACTCGTTCTTATCTTCATCTCCACTGTCATTTGAATGAATCCAATCATTAGTTTGATTTGAATTTAAATTTAGTTAGATTTTTGGGATTGAGATGATCCTTTTGATGCTGTGAATTTTGAAATTCGGATTTGGATAGCTTTTGGGGACCAAAATTTGATTAGATTTGGATAGCTCTTCATTCTTTGCTTTTTGAATTGGGGATTTGGTTTGGATGATGATTCCTGGAATTGTGAATTTGAAATTCAATTCCAATTGTGATAAACTTGAATTCTATTAGCTGTAAGTGTTGTTGGCTTTGCACTTTGAATTGGAGTTGCTGGAGCTTAGGACTTTGGATTTTAGTGTTTCAATTTGAACTTGGATGGGTTGAACTTCTTTTGCCTTTGAACTGTTGTTGAATAAATCTGTAAAGATCAATCAAAAAGGATATCAAATAATTTGAAATATTTTGAGTTATCACCGGCTTCAGGGAATAATGAAGAGGAGGACGATGGTGGGCATCCAATACTTCTTCAATTTAGGATTCAACTCGTACTGTTTACTTGCCTTTTTCTTCTTAGAGAAGACCCTATATTTATAGCCTTTTGAAGGTCCATGTTTTCTTCTCCAAGCATGGCTTAATTTGCTTAGATTTGTTGGGATTTGGAGAATTGCCTGATTTGCTTAGATTTATTTGACTGAAATTATTTGATTTGCATGCTTTTCTTTTCTGGACAGATTTGCATGGATAGTTTGTCTGATTTGCTCGGATTTGTTTTGGTGGAATTATTTAATTGCATGCTTTCATTTTTTGGATAGATTTGAATGGATAGCTTGCTTGATTTGCTCGAATTTGTTTCTTTGTGTTAAGTCTTCTGAAAATCATAAATATATGTATATCAGTGCAATATTATACTTGAAATCAATGTAACAATAGTCAAATATATATTAGAAATGTGCACATTTCATTTCACATTAATACCCCCACACTTGTCTCTTTACTCGTCCCCGAGTAAAGACACAAGAAAAAAAATATTTTAACATTTAGGACATGATGTACATAAAGAATGATGGTTGAGGTAGATAATTACACATGATGTGAGTTGATGCTATATAATTCTTAAAAGTCGAGGTGTGAAATTCAATCTCCATTCAAGAATTCTATCATCTTAAAATATAGACACGAACCCTATACTTTACACCACCTATCCTAATTTTCATGTCTTATGCACCTTCTGATCGTGATATAGTCCTTAAGCTCGGGATTTCTAACTCCAACTATATACTTCTTTTCGTTTATTTCATCATTTTTTTCAACTCTTTCAACATCTTTCGCGTAAATACCAAGTCTTACCGAGGTGCAAGCATCTAGCTAATTGATGATTAAAATTGTGGAGTTTTTTATGTTTATTAAAGTGTCTTATTTAGGTTTTCTCGGATGTCATTAATGAGCTTTAGGTCAATGACTCCTAAGCCAGATGGTCTTAGGGCATTAGGTGTAGAAACACCCCTACAAGCTTAATTACTCGAGCAACAGAGGCCACAAAATAAGGTTTATTAGTTTCATTTTCCTGAAGTATTTCCCGTTTTCATTATTATCTCAAGCCTTTGCACTATTTGTGTAAGTGTAATTAAGTACATATTCACTTAAACAAATTCTATATGGTATTTCTGTGTTCGATTCTTGTCCAAATCCTAAGACTCAAAGATTCTCTCTTCATGATCTCACTTTTAAAGTCGACTCATGAAGTCGAAGAATTTCTTTTAGGGGCTCAAAAAGGGTATATAGTCATGTAGTTAGATTGAGTGTAAGCGGTCTACCCTCCCACACTTGATTGAACATTGTTCTCAATGTTATGATAAGAGGAGTGCACACCAGACATAAAAGATGCTGTAAATAAAAATCAAGTATGCAATTATAAGTATAGAAAGGAAAGATATGACCTGATAGGATAAACGAGGTGGTCCATTTCAAAGTTATCGCCCCCACACTTGAGATTAAAAATGTCCTGAAAATTTCGCAATATTGTTGGACCAGTGAAAGCATCATAATAAATGATATATATTGATAGACTTGTGTTATTCGTAAGGATTCAGGGCCGAATGCTTCCCACTCAAATGCAACTCTACAACATCCGAATGCAAGATCCATTCCATTGTAGTTGATCTTGATCTATATTATTTCAAGTAATTAAAAATCAAAAATCATGTATTTTGAATATTTTGCTCATTCATCAAGTAGACGCAAAATAGACGGCCGAAAATAGCATATTGCTTAAATTTACGTCTTTAGACATAAATTTTCGATCTTACCATTTCATCATGTTAACACTTAAAAATCCTCACACCAATTTTTATTAGATTTTAAATGTTCTATATTGTTAAATTAATCAACTCACTATTTCGGTCGTCTATTTTGCTCCTACTGATAGATGAGAAAAAAGTATTTAAAATATACGATTTTGATTTTTAGTTACTTGAAATAATGTATATCAACTTCAGTAGAGCAGATTTTACATTTGGATGTCATAGGATTGTATTTAAGTGGGAAGGATTCGGTCTCGAATCCTTCCGGAATGATACAAGTCTCTCTCTTTATATAAATCCTAACTACGAACGAATTAAATTGAGCTACCTTCCAGTAGGGTGTAGTTTAATATCTTCACGCGACGCAGTGCAGCGTAATCAATCTGAGGTAGGATTAATAAGTTCAATATCCTCGTGGTGGATGGGTTCATGCTCCAGAAAAGGTTAGCTCGATGACCATTCACTTGAAAGGTAGTATCATCAGTAGGGTCATAAGAGTAACAACACCATAAGGAGCGACATATTGGATTACGAATGGGCCAGTCTAATGAGATTTGAGCTTTTCAGGAAAATGATGCAACTTGAAATCATACAGGACTTTGGCCACTAGAAAGATCTTCTTAAGGATGCTCTTGTCATGGATCCATTTCATTTTGTCCTCGTACTTCTTGACAAGTCATATGCTGAGTTCTTCACTTATGGTCTCCTACGGTTTGAAAATTCAGCTTAAGGTGTTGATAGCCCAATAAGCGTGTGCTCAAGTTCAACAGGGAGATGACAAGGTTTACCATAGACCAACAATATGGTGACATCCCAATTAGAGTTTTAAAGGCAGTTCAGTAGGCCCAAAGAGCGTCAGTGAGGCACATGGACCAAACTTTCCTACTAGGACTAACCGTTTTCTCAAGAATTTGCTTGATGTGATGATTGAAAACTTCGACTTGGCGCTGGTTTGAGAATGGTAAGGTTAGAGCATTCTTGTGACTTTTTCAAGAGGTGCTTGAAGGCTTTATTGCAAAAATGTGATACACTGTCACTAATGACAATACAGGGAATTCCAAAACGTGTAAAGATTGTTTCTTTGAGGAATTTGATGACAACATGCTGGTTATTCATCCAAGTAGGAATGACTTCAATCCATTTGGAGACATAGTCAACAACAAAGAAAATATACTCAAAGTCGTGAAAAATTTGAAAAGGGCCCATGAAGTCAATGCCCCAGACATCAGAAATATCAACGATCAGAATAGGAGTGAGAGGATCTCATCTCGACAGGATAAGCAGCCCATATTTTGGCACTTTGTGCAAGCTTTGCAATATAGGTGTGCATCATGAAAAAAGGAAGGCCAATAAAATTTACATTGCAAAATTTTCACAGCTGTTTTCTAGAACTGCAATGGCCTCAACTTGCATAATCGTGACAAAATGACAGAATTGGTTGTTGTTCTGATTTGAGAGCACATTTGTGAATGATTTGATTTTGACAACATTTGAACATGTACAGATCATCCAAAGCATAATGCTTGATGGTTGAATTTAAAAGATCTTGTTTAATCCTGTGAGAAGGGATTTGACCAGTGATAAGATAGTTGACAATGTCAGCATACCATGGTGAGATAAGGAGGGACAAAAGATGTTCATCCTGAAAGAAGTCAGAGATCGGAAAGGGTCTCTTGAAAATTCAATTAATAGGCATGACAGATGATCAACAACTACATTATCGATACCCTTTTGTTATGAATTTTCAGATCAAATTCTTGAAGTAAAAAGATCCAATGAATGAGACGAGGTTTAGACTCCTTTGCACAAAGATGCTTTAGAGCTGAATGGTCAGAAAAGACAATGACCTTTGTGCTAATAAGATAGGAACGAAACTTATCAAGCGCGAAAACTATGGCAAGCAATTCTTTTTCAGTAGTGGTGTAATTGATTTGAGTAGGATCAAGAGTTTTGCTTGCGTATAAATGACATGAGACTTATTTTCTTTCCTCTGGCCTTGGACAACACCTAGCATGAAATAAGAAGCATGCACATTACTTCAAAAAAGAGGTTCCAGTCAGGGACCTGGATGATCGGAGCATAAGGAAGGGCAGCTTTAAATGTTTTGAAGACTTGGTGACAATGAGAATCAAAGAGGAAAGAAACATCCTAAGAAAGAACATGAGTTAAAGATGTGCATCTGAAAGAAGTTTTTGATGAAATGACGATAAAATCGGCATGACCCAGAAAGGAACGGATGTCCTTAACAGACTTAAGAGGAGGAAGAGTTAAGATAAGTTCAAGTTTTTGCTTTATTAACCTCAATGCCGTCTTTAGAAACAACACATAATGCCACATTTGACCATAAAGTAGTATTTTTCCAGTTCAAAATTAATCGCTTTCTTCGCATCGAGTGAGGACGACTTTTAAATGAGGTAGACAAGCATCAAAAGAAGATCCACGAATGGAAAAATCATCTATGAAAATTGAGAAACTGCTCTATATGTCGCTGAAAATGCTCATCATATATCGTTGAAAGGTGGCGGGAGCATTGCGTAAACCAAACGATATGCGTCGGTATGCATATGTTCCGAAGGGACATGTGAAGGTGATTTTCTTGGTCCTCAAGTACGATTGCGATCTGATTATATAGCCTAAGTAACCATCCAAAAAGAAGTAGTATTCATGTCCAGCTAAACGTTCCAACATTTAATCAATGAATGGCAAGAGAAAATAATCCTTTGGTGTGTTGTCATTTAGCTTGCGATAGTCAATACAAATTCTCCACCGGTTTGAATACGCTTATGCACAAGCTCAAAGTGTTGTTTTCGGCTATCGTAATTCGAGATTTCTTAGGAACTATATGAATTGGACTCACCAATTACTATCAGAAATACCCGCATCAAGAAGTTTGAGAATTTCAGTGTGGAGATCTTCCTTCAAAATGGGATTAAGTCGTCTCTATGGTTATCTTGATGTTTGACTGTGTCTTCAAAATAGATACGATGGGTACAAATGGAAGGCTTATGCCATGAATATCATCAAGCGACCAACCAATTGCAAATTTGTAATTGCGCAGTAATGCACTTAATTATCTTGTTGTGGCGATAGATCAGAAGCAATGATGACTGAAAATTGAGATTCAGAATCGAGGAAAGAATATTTCAAATCAGATGGAAGCCGTTTTAATTTCAGGTGAGGCTGAGGCCTTATTGGGGATGACAAATCAGAGAAGGAAGATCATGAATCATTAGTGGATGATGGTGACGAAGCAACGTCGATTGTGGAAAGATTAAGTGGTGTAAGTGGGTCCACTGAAAATAATTCATCAAAGAAGTAGGAGACAGAGCTATCAATCATGCAAACATCTTCCATCATACTCAAATCATCTTGTTGGTGCATGAGATTGAAAATGTTTACCTCGGCGGTCAGATTTTCAAAAGAGAGGGTCATTGTTCCATTTGCACAATCAAGCGAGTTTTGACAGTGGTAACAATGGACGCTCGAGAATGATGGGCACACTGTTGTCTATCGATTGGGTGTCCAGGACAATGAAGTCAAAAGGATAGTAAAAATCAGAGACATCGACGAGAACATCCTCAATGGTACCACACGGGTGTATAACAAAATGATCAGCTAATTAAGTGTCAGATTAACCAATTTCAAATCAGTGAGTCCACGTTCTGTGTACATCCAGAAAGACGATAGATATACACTGGCTCTGAGATTAATAAGAGCTTTAGCGGTGCAGTTTTACCAATTTTACGGGTAACCAAATGGGTTCCTGGACAACACTATTAGAAATTTGTTGGATCATGATATACAAATCATGTATCACTCCTTATTTTGATAATAACAATATAATATGTGTACTAACAATCTCATGTAGTATACAAGGCTATCCAATGCTTATCAAGCTGAATACTAACATCAGAAGGCTTCTACCTCTTCTACATGAAGATTCAAGATTGAAGATATCAATTGAAGACATTGAAGATATATATGGTTTCATATTGTAGTAGTATCTTTCATTTATTAGAGATATTATAAAAGCCTTGAACACACACAACACACCTTAATAGTTGACTAATATCCTCTACTAGTTGACCTATACATGCTAGTGGAATCTCAGACTCAGAAAATCAAGTTTAGACAACTTATGTTCAAGATTAGTTGGTTAATACCTTGGGTAATCGACTAATATATTACCCTAGTCGACTAATTGACTTAACAGAAACTTGATCTCAAAACTTTGACTCAGTTTAGTCGACTTTAACTTCTATCTGCCGACTAATAGGATTTTTCAGAGAACAACTCCTTTCTGTTGGCTCAGTCTAGTCGACTAATATTATTCTATAGTCGACTTATGTGTCCAATCGACACTTGACTAGTTGACTGATATTTCCTATAGTCGACTACTCTATAGCTGTTACATGATCTGTTCTTTTGAATTTAAGTTTCTCTCTTTTTCAAAAACTATATTATTTGAATTTGAACTGTCTAATAACTGTAAATTAGTTATTATTACTCCTATAAATAGAGAGGCACCCCTCTCACTTAGACATAGAATTCAATTCATTAATTCTTGACCGACAACTCTGAAATTCTGTGAGGACACTCAACACTCTCATTTGCCTAATCCACTTTCAAATGACCTGTTGAGCAGAAATTGAAGAGAGATCCTATAAGCCACTGCAAAAATTAAATGCATTTCACATTCAAGGCTTATAATTTTCAAGGTGTAATTATTTCAAGGAGGAAGGTCTTCTCGGTGCAGAGAAGAGATGTACAGAATTGACAAATCTGTTGTCAATTGTTTTATAGGCTTCAAAATCAGGATAAGGTAAGTTCAAAAAATCATAAAGAAACTAATGATACTCCTTTATGCTTTTCAAATGAAATAAACTAGGCCACATGAAGAAGATTTCTCTCTATTAAAGTCGAAAGTCAACTTCAATAACTTCAACAAGTTTAAGAAGAAGAAAGCTTTCCAAGCGACATGGGATGATAATGATTCTTCCTCATCTGATGGAGAAGTCATCGAATCAGCCAACATATGCTTCATGGCTCAAGAAGATAAGGTATGTGAATTCATGAATTATGATGAACTTCTTAATGCATTTAATGAACTATTTTTTGAATTTAAAAGACAAGTGCAAAAAATAAGGATTTGAAAAAGAGAATGATATTTTGATTGAAGAAAACATTTTGCTTAAATCAAAAACTTCTTTAAATTCTTGAATTTCTAATTTGGAAAAAGATTTTTCTTCTTTCAAAGAAAAATATGAAGAGATTTTTGAAAAATGTGACCAAGTTCAACAAAGAAAAGAAAGTTTAAACAATTTGTTATCTTCACGAAAAGTTTCAAATAATCATCTTGGCATTGGTTTTTAAAAGAAAAAGAAAAGATTTCTCATGCATATAGTAAAACTAATCACGCTTCAGCTCATCATATGTTAAGAAGAATTCCTATAATCTTTCAGGAAGACCTAAGTACAAATATATATAGGTTCCTAAAGATTTAAATTCTTTTGACAAGAATACTTATATTGCTTCATTCATGAACACTGCTTGCAATTTTTCATTTTGTTTATGTTAACGAGTGAAAACCAAATTTCAAATAGATTGGGTTCCTAAAGACTAATCCCTCGGACCCTATTGAATATGGGTACCAAATAAATTGTTTATATCTTACAGGCATCCCGAAAGGAAGGATGGATACTAATAGTAGTTTCATGTAGTAACAGTGTGTTTAATATTTACTATATGCATACTCTTTTTTGTTAATAACAAATGGGGAGAATGTCTGCATATTGTCTAATAAGATTTAACGCAGGGGAGCAATTGTTATATTATGCTAACAAGCATTTATGCAGGGAGAGCAATACTAACAATTTATATTCTATTGCTTGAACTCAATTTTGTTTGTCATCATTAAAAAGGGAGAGAATGTGGGATATACAAATAATGTCTCACTCCTTGTTTTGATGATAACAAATATACTGTGTGTACTAACAATCTTATATTGTATACAAGGCTATTTAATGTTTATCAAACTGAATACTGAATCAGAATGCTTCTACCTCTTCTACATGAAGATTCAAGATGGAAGATATCAATTGAAGACATGTATTGTTTACCATATTGTAATAATATCTTTTATTTACTAGAGATATTGTAAAAGTCTTGAACACACACAACACACCCTAATAGTTGACCAGTATCCTCTACTAGTTGACTTATACATGCTAGAGGAATCTCAGACTTAGAAAATTAAGTTTAGACAACTTTTAGTCGACTAATAGACTTGTCTAGTCGACTAAAACCCAGGGTAGTCGACTAATATATTACCCTACTCGACGAGTTAACTTAACAGAAACTTGGTCTCAAAACTTTGACTCAGTCTAGTCGACATAACTTCTATAATCAACTAATAGGATTTTTCAGAGAACAACTTTTCTGTTGACTCAATCTAGTCGGTTAATATTTTTCTATAGTCGACTTATGTGTCCAATCGACACTTGACTAGTCGACTAATATTTCCTATATTCGACTCATCTGACGGGTTATAGCTGTTACAAGTGTTCTTTTGAATCAAGTGCTCTCTTTTCCAACAGTTATATTATTTGAATTGGAATGATCTAATAATTGTAAATTAGTTCTAGGACTTCTATAAATAGAGAGGCACCCTTTTCACTTTGGTATAGAATTCATTCATTGACTCTTGACCCAAAACTCTGAAATTTTGTCAAGAAACACTGAATACTCTCTCATTTTGCCTAGTTTCACATTCAAATGATCTGTTAGGCAGAAACAGAAGAGATATCCAATAAGCCACTGCCAAAATCAAGTGCACTTTACATTAAAAGCTTATAGTTTTCAATTTGTAATTTTTTCAAGGGGGAAGGTCTTCTCGGTGCAGAGAAGAAGTGTACAGAATTAGTAAGGCTGTGTCAATTGGTGTACATGTGTTGATTTGTAAGCTTCAAAATCAGGATAAGAAAAATATCAAGCGAGTTGGTTTAGGGACTGGATGTAGGTCAGAAAGACCGAATCAGGATAAATTACTTGTGTTTGTGATTGTCTTTTTGTGTTTATTTTCTGTAATGATTCTCTACTTTTCAAATTACTAATATTCTTGGTAAAAATTTATAAATACTATTCACCCCTCTAGTGTTAGCCGACTAGAGTAAGAGATGGGTCAATACTTAGTCTCCGTAAACACACATTAGTCGACTATACAATGTATATTAGTCGACTAAACAAGAAAAATTATGCATGAATAAACTAAAATTGTTTGTCAAAGTATATAGGTTTATATGGGTTCTATATTATTAGTCAACTATATACTAAACTATAACTTTATAAGTCAACCAATAGTGTGTGTATGTGTGTGAATCAAGCCTTTTATAAGATAACTAGTTGAAGTAAAGACAATACATTTTCTTCAATAATGCATGTCTTCAATCAAGTCCTTGTTGTCTTCTTCTATTTTGAATCTTCTAGTAGGAGTAAGTAGAAGCTTGTATGTTGTAAAAATATTGTTCGCAATGTCACATGATTTGTATATCATGATCAAACATTTGTGTTTGTATTGCCTATTTTAGATCCTATAAATTTAGGACAAATGTGGCAATGAAGATATCACGACGTACTTGCGTCATTCTTTAACGGTGCAGAGATCTTGAGAAATTTATAGGCTGGAACCTGTTGGATAGCAGTCAAGAGGGTCATATTGATGTGCACATTTTGAAGACCTTAATATTTTTCAAACAGTCGGGACAAGTCTATCAGGGTAAGGAGCCTTAGGAAGATGAGAAGATGTTTGAATTGAATCAAGTGAAGTGGCATAATTGGGATAAATAGGAGGGATTGGAGGAGGGGAAGAAGATGGAATAAACCTTGCAGAAGGTTTTGAATCAGATGGATATTGAATTCCATGACCAGTTTGACGACCAGAGCAGAGGCTGGTGGTGATAGCTTTCAGGGACTCAGTAGGAGTGTTTTCTATCACAAAATACATTATCTTGTGGTCCCTCGAGGATTAGACACGGGCTGGCTAGGAAATTTTCCTTCTCTAGTTCGCTCTCTATTTGTTCAATTCACTGATTACTAAGGAGTGGGGAAAATATTTCTTCCATGCTCAGCTTTTGTTGCTGAGGAGCAGGATATGGAAGCTATTATTTAGTTGGTGAGAATACGGAAGTGGTGGTAGAACTGGCAAAATGGCTTGATTCATAGGAGTGAACTGATTTGACTAGTTCTGAAATTGATGAAGGTGGGACAAACTGATTTAGCTGAGGGATCTAATTGTAAGATGGGAAAGATTGATTGAACTAAGAGGCACTTTGATTTGGAACTATGTGTGGCAGTGCCTTGGTTAGCATTTTGGCGGAGCTGGCTAAAGTTTGGACGTGGCTGGTTGAAAACTAGACGATTAGTTCTTTGCATTTGTGGCGGGTCCGGCTGCCATGAGAATACATGTCCCAAAAGTGTGTGCTATAAGAGGTTTGTAGTTCGAAAAAAGCATAAGCTTGCTCATCTTGGAGGGGAGGAGAGGCTTGATATGGACACTGTGGCGCAATATGATCGGTCATCTGACATAGTTAACACAGGTCAATATATTGTTCAGATTGGACTTCAGAAATACAGGCAGAATGAGACTTGGATTCTTTAATACTACAAGCTAGACCCTCAACCGTCTTAGTCAAGTTTGTATGATAGACTTAAGTTCAGGGTCTGGTTTAATCTCATATATGCCTCCTCGGTTAGCTATTTGATCAGATGCATCTAACCTAGAATCCCGTGTTTGCATATCTTCTCCTAATTCCATTAGAAATGTGTAAGCTTCAGTCGGAGTCAATGTCATAATTTTTCTTTGTGCATGGATTGCGCCAAAGTATGAGAAGTGGAGGTTAAGCCATTATAGAAATATTGGACAAGCTGACTCTTATCGATGCTTTGGTGGGGACATCGAAGGAGAAGATCTTGAAATCTGTCCCATGTTTCAAGGAATTGCTCAGTAGATTTTTGCTTATACTCTTGAATGTCTTTTCGTATTGAATTTGTGAGACTGATAGGGTAGTACCTAGTCATGAATTTAGTCATGAATTTTTTGACTAGTTCATCCAGAAAGTGATAGAATTTGGAGAAAGAATCGAGCCATGGGTGGCATAATCATGAAGAGAAAAAGGAAAAGACAAAGATAAATTCCATGAGCACTGATGTGTAAATCACCTAGAGGGGGGGTGAATAGGTGATAATGCTAATCTAGAAACTAAATGCGCTAAATGCGGAAGCTTAAAACAAATTTGCAATCACACTAATACAACACACAAGTGTAGCCGAATTCCCGTGAAGGGCTCTGGACTAACTCCTCTTGATTCCCCTAGATATGGGTTGAGGTGCTATATGAAGCTCTTGTGGTTAAGTACAAGTGAGGCACACACCACAACAAGCCAAGCATATAATGGATATATAGCAATATGAAAGATGCAAGGCACAACACAAGCAATATATGATATGAATGAATGAATGATGCTTTGCACAAATAGAGAGAAAGTTAAGAGACAATGGATCAAACGCAAACACAATGATATGTTCCGAGGTTCGAGCCCCTAGCTCTACGTCCCCGCCTTCACCGAGAAGGATTTCTAATCCACTATCTTGTCCACCGAGGACTCCCACCGAGGGAACCTCATCGAGAAGGATTTTTACAACAAGGGAGTACCGAACTCCTCTCTCAAACACCGCCTCACAACCGGGGGTAGGCCCGTAGCCAAATAACAACCAACGCCTCTACCGAAGAGGGTTACAACCAATCTCCACCTCACAATAGAGGGAGCAAACCACAATCTCAACCTCTACTAAAGAGGGAGCAAACCAATCACCCGATCAACCTCTACCAAAGAGGGATACAACAAGAGCAAGAGTGTTTACAACAAGTGGTTTCTTTCAACCACAAACAATCTCTTTTCTACAAAACAAGATCCTAATAGAATAGGATAGAAGATATAGCTCAAGTGTGGAAAACTAGTGTTTTGATCAAAGAAAATCTCTGGGAAAAATACCAAATGAATATAGAATTTAGATCAAGAAACAATTCCCAAAAACCTATTTTCTTTGAAATAAACAAAACACTTTAAAATAAACAAATGAATCTTTTGAGCACAAAAACTATTTTAAAAACTTGTTTAAACACTAGAGAAACACTAAAATTTTTTTTCAAAAGTCTTGTCAAAACACCCCAAGAGATGGGATATTTATAACCCAAACAGAAAACTAGCCGTGGGCTGATCTGGCAGCCTGACAGGCCTGCGGTCAACTGGCCCGGTCGACCACCAACGGTCACAAATGTGACCGTTGGGGCATCCGGTCGACCGTCCGGGCGACCGCCAGATACAGAGAGCAGAGCTCTCTGGTCCGGTCGACCGCCCGGTCGGCCGGCCAGTATCTGCCAGACGTGCACAAGGCTGTGCACGTCGGTCGACCGTAACGGTCGACCGGCCTTTGGTGCGGTCGATCGTGCGGGTCGACCGACCTGGCCTGTCAGCCACAGTCTGGGTCAGAAAAAGGTTTAAAATATTTTTCAGAAAATCTTTTATCTCTTCTAAAAATCCCCAAAAATAGTTTTAACATTTTGCATTGAATATAAACATGTGATAAACATTTCAACTCAAATATCAAGTATATGAAACCATTTTGTGTTTTATCATTTTGCCAAAAACCAAAACTTGTATTTTATCAAACATGGATTTTTCAATACATGAATAGGAAAGTCAAAATAAGTTTGTATAGGAAGTTTAAGCATGCATGTATAACTAGAATACATCTACTATACACATAAACCATTTAAACTTGTTTTGATCAATCTATTCATGAAAACACAATATCGGTTAAACTAAAAACCGAAAAAAACCATAAAACGTGTGCGTATTGTGCACTTGAGCATATCAACTATACTAAGCTTTACAAATGGATCTAAACACACTAAACTAAACTAGGATACCTAAGTCTTCTTGACGATCTTCATCTTCAAGTCGACTCGATCCAAAACGTGATCCACGAGCTAGGCTATGCATGATCTTGATGCTCGGGCCCTAGAATCACCAAGTGAAGGCTTCCAAACTCCTCTTTTTGAAGCAATCACCAACTAATATCTTGATTAATGATCTGAAACTAAAATCACAAGATTATTAGTAAACATAACTACATGAGTTAATCATCATCAAAACTAGAGAGGAAGGCCTCCGGCCAACAATCTCCCCTTTTTGATGATGACAAAACTCATGGAGTTATATATGCATGGATTAAAGTTAAGCTTCAAAGAAACTCCCCCTCAACTCATGCATAAAACAAATAAACAATAAATATGCAATGAATAACAATGCATAATCATACATAAACAATAAAAGGCTCTAGATACTAATGAAATGTTCAAAAACAAAACATGCTCTAGATACCAATTAAAATTAAACTAAATTAAACTTAATATATGCAAAACATAAACATGCATATATAAAACACAATCAAACTCAAAATCTTTCCCCCTTTTGTCAATCATCAACAAAGGGGTAAAAACCAAAACAAAACAAAATCTTCTCGCTTTTTTAATACAAAGAAACAATCATCAATAAGGGTAAATAAAGACAATGTTCTCCCCCTTTGTCTAAAACAAAAACAAAACCAAATAGGGGTGACAATCAATTAAGGTATTAATTGAAAATAAGTCAAAGTAGTATCTTGATACCAATTGAAAGTAAACATAGATCAATAAAGAAATGGTATATGCGATATACATTCATGAAGAGGAAGATGTGAAGCTTCCCTACATAGATACATTCCATGAAAGAGGGATGACAAGCCCTAATTCACATAACATACACTATGCAATGCATAAGAGGAGATGTGAAGCTCCCCCTACACACGTGTACCACATAAAGAAAAGATTGTCAAGCTCTTCAATACAAGATACACTCATCATGAATGTATAAGTAGAAGAGATGTTAAGCTCTCCTTACATATAGGCAATACAAATCAAAACTTTTGAATTTTTCTTAAACAAAATTTGATATACCAAATTTTAAAAACATTCAAATAAACATCTTGATATCAAAAGAGAGTATTTTTCTTTTTAAGTATATGATATCAATTTAAAACTTTTATTTTCTATCATAAAGTAAGGGAGTGGAGATACAAATACCAATTGTAAATATGAAAATCGATTTTTCTCCCCTTTATGAAATACCAACAAAAACAATGTACACTTTTATTTTAACAAGCCTACGCATTGTTTAAAAAAATCAATTGAAAAATAAGGTTTGAATTAAGAATACCAATTGAAAGCTAAATCAATTGAAACAAAGTTGAAGCTCAAACCTTAGCATAAACAAGTATATATGTATGGAATATTACATACCAATCGAAATTGATACTATTTGAAATGAAAGCATACATACATACAAACATATATGAGTATACAAGAAATGTCAAGATTGATACCAATTGAAAGAATTCAATGATACCAAATGAAATAACAATAAGATCAAGTGTATATCTCATATAACTACCACCAACCATGTTCAAGTTAAAATGATTTTTAATATAAAGCGTACATGAGCATGATCTCCCATCCAACCACCCATGGATGGTAGGGGTTTTCAAAAAAATAGATTTGAAAAATAAGGTATGTTTGAAAAACTCTACCAAATGAAGAATATCGCAACTAGTTAATGAAAAACTTGTAAACTAGTACGAAATCCTTCAAGTAAGGAATAAAAAACAAATTGTTTTTCATGAAATAAGAAATCCACATGATATCAAAACACTCAAGTCAATTAAGCATAAATATGACTCATGAAAACAAACATATGAGTAAACAATAAATGTGAGTGTACAAATAAGATGTGAAGATCATAATCATGAAAAATATTCAATTAAGCTCAATTAATTCCTTGAAACATGAAAACATGAAAATCATCAAAATTATTTAATCTTCAAGGTATATGTATGTCCTATACAAACTAAAGTATACATACATATCCAAACAACGAGTCCACAAAGATATATGCATTAAGGCACGTGGCTCAAAAGGATGTATAGTATAATAATAGTTTTGGATAAAATAGACATATACATGAAGTTAACATAAACATATAAAAAATATAACAAATTAAAATGGGGAATACAAGTTTAACATGTATGAATCATCAAAACTAGACTATACTAGCATGTCTAATGGGAACAAATAAGCAATCAAGCACAAACATATATAGATTTATGTGACCCACTATATGTGCAAGTATATACCTAGTCTTAATGAAAACTTAACATTTAAACAAGTAATCAACACATGAAGCATAAAAAACAAGATATAACTAAACATGAATAACATAAACATGATTATATGTAAATTCCATTTATTAAACTTATGATAAACATGATAGCTAAACAAATGGTGAGAACACTAAAATAATGATCCATATAAACATGGGTGTCTCAAAGGCTATTCATGCATGTCAATGGTCTAATAATCATGGCATTTTCATAATGATCATAT
>JAVJIF010005051.1:0-97494 GCA_038442645.1 Agave tequilana | reverse complement strand
AAAAGAGAGCTACATCCTTATGATCACTATGTGAGTGTTTTTATTTTATAATTTATATTTCATCATATGAATTAAATTGAGTTATTGATTTATTTAACAAATTATAATTATTGATCACTAAATCATGTAAATGTTAAATCCTGTATATTAAATATGTATGAGTACTTTCTAAGCATATCTAATTAATATTTGATTGTTATTATTGATTGAATATAAAATACAGATGAATTAGTTATATATTGAGAATAAGCGTTTTAGAATATTGATAAAGACATTCTAAAATACTAAATTAATAATTAATAAAATGGTGTGAAGAGTTTGAAAATAGAAACTTCTATATAATTCATTTGTAATATCGACCATAGTAATAATAATAAAATCACCATGTGTGTGCGTGCGTATATCTACTGACACATGTTCCTGTAACATCTATCACACCGAATGCTATCATTTCATGTGTATCTATCACTATTACACTGATATTGTTATACTGAATACTATTATTCATGTACCACTGATACACAGATATACAGATACTCTATTTTACTAGACACTGCCACTGTTACATGAATATTCTATTATATCGGACACTGTTATCTCATGTGTTTGTATCACTGTTACTGTACTAAATTTCATGTACTAGTATCATAGTTATATGGACACTCTAGTACATTAGACACTGTTAT
Organism: Agave tequilana; assembly: GCA_038442645.1. NCBI lineage: Eukaryota > Viridiplantae > Streptophyta > Magnoliopsida > Asparagales > Asparagaceae > Agave > Agave tequilana. The sequence goes on along the minus strand of JAVJIF010005051.1, from coordinate 96,808 downwards.
TTCATATAAACACTTATTACACTAAACACTGTCATTTCATATACATGTATACTTATTACACGGATATTGTGTTACACTGGATGTTATATGGATTCACCTGTATACATGCTTTGATTGTTCATGTATTCCTGTTACATGGCTTATTGAATATAATACATAATTGTATCCTATAATCCTGATATTGATATGATATTCCTATTACTGGACATGTGAGCTATTGATATGTGATATGTGGAACTCAATACCACATGGATCTAAACCACGGGGGCCACCTGAATCCCATATCTCCTGTTTTCTATTTCTGTTATATTGTTTTGCTATCAACGGAGCTCATGTCCTGTTTTCGTGTTATATGTACCATGCACTGTTCTTATTCCTGATACACTGTGTAGTTTAAATATAATAAATATATATGAGAATGGGGGAGACTTGATGGTTGACTAGATCTTATCGGGTGGATGTCATGGTTCCATATTGGTCCTACTGCAGGGGGCATGGTAGTGATGGCTACCTTGCCGTTTTGGTTACTTGTTTCGCCTTAGCGGGTTGACCCTGATCTCAGCAGCCAGGGTCTATTTAAGGCCGTGACCCTGGGTATGCACGAGGTACAGTCACCTAATTAGAGCTTCTTGACCATTAGGTTTCCATTAACATAATAAAACAGTGTAAACAATGATGATGATAAGAATGCTTGTTATTTGGTCACTCTCTCATTCGGATAATGGTACACGTATGCCATGTTCAGATGGGTTCGGCTGGAGTATGGGCTCCAGTATGAATTGCTAGTGGTATGAGAAACTGAAAGAGATTGATTAAAATACCAAATGGTATGATTGTTCTTATTGCTAAATCACATGACATGCTCATATACATTATTGTCTATTTATATTTATTACACTTTCTGCTATCTTTTCCACCACCATGTCCCATATATACTTTGTATTTCTTGTATTTTTCACAAACACACTATTCATGTACACTTATACTCTGTATTTCATGTATTTACTGTTTCATGTATTCTCTGTAAGACTACTTTTTTGGTATAATCACAAACACTATAGCGTTATTACTTCTATTATTTCTTATGTAGATGTTCATATTTATCATCACTATATTGCCATATTACTGGTACTATTAGTTCAAATAATAAATATAAAGTAATTAAGACTTGACACGAGTAATACAAACTGATTACAGTAATGTATACTTAAAATTATCTATCTTATCTCATATTACATATTAAAAATCTATTAATAGTTATTAAACAATATAACATTAATATATATATATATATATAATATATATATATATATATATATAACTCTTCTCGATTTAATATTACTATTCTTTTAAATCATATTTTGTATAATATTGTAAGGTAACCCTCGTAAAGGTAACCCCGTTGTAACATGCTAGGCATTGATAATGTTATAGTGCTAACTTAACTCTTGTATATATGTATATATTGATTGTTAGTATAATTATATTGTATCATAAGTATTTAAATATGTAATATATATTATAGTGATTGTCCTACTAGTATAGTATATATTTGCTGCTTTTTCATTTTACCACTCACTAGGTCACTTTCTGACGATCTTAGATTTACATGTACAGGTTGAAGATCCGAGATATCACAATACTTGATTTTTTATGGGATACGCATAGGAGACTCGTCACCTATTTCATAGGTATTTTTATTATCCTTTCTTTATTTTTTTATTTATTCCTATTTTCATATCTATCATGATTATTGACCCTTTTGCAGATATTCTTGTACTTATTTAATGCTGAAATAAATGTATATATCATATTATTTCTCACACTGAGGCTTAGCGTACGTATGTTAGAGTATTTTTGCCCTGCGTATGCACATCGTCGTAGCATCCCCGTATCAACAGGATCGGGGGGCGTTCAGTTTGGTATCAGAGCAGGTTTACACCAAATGTGGGTAACCAATCTGATCAATACTTGGCTCTTGCCAACAGTATAACTAGATTGAGATTAGAATTAATCTGCATCTGGATTTGAAGATTCCACCTATGAGTAAAAAAAATGTCATTTTGTTAAAAATCTATTCCTTGACTCTTTCTATTCCTAATTTAGTTATCAACCAGAATATTCTAATTTCATTTTCATTTTCTCTTCATTATTTTGATTCCAATCCTCTATCTTTGACTCACGACGCTAGTTCTCCACCTCGAGTTCGTTACATATATCAGAGTGGCGCAGCGAAAAGATCGTAGGCCCATAACATTTAAGTTTCAGGAGTTGTAAATATTGTTCTCCCATCTGAATTGAAATTTTGAGGACGACATTTTTTTTGCAAGGTGGGTAGAAGTGTAACCCCAGTTTTAAGATATCGTGTCATCGTATCAGTACTCAATATGGTGTACAAATTTGATTTGATCTTTCTAACAGTCAGATTGAACTGGTTCCAGCTCTAAATAATACTTTTTAATATTTTAGATTTTTCAAGATTTTCTAGGATTTTTATGGATTATTTTGAACGATCTCCGAATTCGGTGTCGACCGATACTGATAATCGGTTCTAAGATTTTTAGTTCACAAATAGAGCTGATTTTCTGAATCAATTTTCGTATTATTCTTCAAAATCATATTTCCTATCTTAGTGTATTTTTGAAGATTTTTCTGAATTAGTCAAAATTCGGCCGAACCAGTGTCGATCGGTATCACTGATACTCTAAAGATTTTTAATTTGCAAAACAGATTGAATTTCTTGAATTTGATTTCACATTATTCCTTCAGGTAATATTTTTATTTTACAAAATTTTGAAGACTGTTCAGAACTAGTCAAATTTTGGCCAACTTAAATAGTATTAAATTTCTTCCTTCTTTTCTTCTCCTCTACTCTTTCTCTTTCTTTCCCCATAAGTCACCGACCTAGCCTCCACCGACTTCCTCCCCACCACCTCCTCTCTCTTATTATCTCTCTCTATAACACTCTATCTCTCACCCTCTCTATACCCTTTCTCTCTCAATCCCTCTGACTCTCTCTTTGCATCTCTCTCTCACACTCTTCCTCACTATCTATCTCTCCCCCACTATTTCTAGAAAATGTCATGTTTTGTGATCTTTCAAGAAACAAAATTCTGTAGCCTCTCCACTGCCGAGGCAGAGTATGTTGCGACCGGAGCTTGTTGTGCGCAAGTTTTTTAGATGAAACATACTCTCCTTAATTATGATTTGCATTTTGATCATATTAAAATATTTTGTGATAATATTGTACCATTCATATGAACAAGAATGCAATCACACATAGTAAGATCAAGCACATAGAGATCAGATATCACTTTCTTAGAGATTATTATGAGAAAGGTGTAGGTCACCTAGAGGGGGTGATAGGTGACAAGCTAATCAAATGCAAAACTAATGTAGAAATAAAACTAATTATGCAAACTAAAACTATTATGCAAACACACAAGTATACAACAAAGAGTGTAGCCGAATTCTCGGTGAAGAGCTCTGGACTATCTCCTCAAGATTCTTCTAAATTAAGAGTTGAGGTGCCATATGATTCTCTTGGTTGAATACAAGTGCGAGCAAACAATCCTAAGCATATATCAATTAAGCACAAGAAATATCAAGCATGTAATAGATATGAATAATAAGAGCATATAAGTTATAAAACACAAATGAGAGAGAGAGAGAGCGAGAGATGAGCAATCACAAACACAGGAGATTTATTTTGAGATTCGAGCACACTTGCTTTACGTCCTCTTCTTTAACACTATGAAGGATTTTCCTAAAACGATCTCGCAAGATCACCAGGTACCACAATGCCTACAACGAGTTCACACTAGAACTCTTGGACTCAAGTCCCTCACTTGTTCCTGCAAGAACAACACACGCAAGCACACTAGCTTTCCGAGGCCACACTTCTTATAACTCCTCCAACCACAAGTTGGAACACTTGGTGTTCACTTCACTTAATCACCACAAAACTCTCTTCACTGAGGCCACAACCTCTACAACTCCTCACAATACAAGAATGAAAACTTGTGATCACTTCTCTTGATCACAAAAATAAATCTCACAACAAGGATCCTAAGAGGATTGATATAGCAATATAAAGCTCAAGTTTATGTAAGAAAAATAAGATAGAGTTGTGGTAGAAAAATCAAGAAATCTCTTTTTGAAAACACTCTTAAAAACTCATCTTCGTTATGAAAGTTTTAGCTCAAAAACATGTGGAGAAAAACCTAAGAGAGATGGAAAAAACTGGCTCTAAAACTTTTTCAAAATCTTAGAAAAAAACTAGCAAAACAACCTCTTTTATAGATCTACAAAAACTAGCCATTAGGGCAAATCCTCAGGCCAGATGACCTATCGGTTGACGGGCCAACGGTCATTTTATGATCGTTAGGGTTGCCGGTCGATCGCCCGGTCGGCCGCACCCAGGTCTTGACCTATCGGCGACCAAATGTTGCCGAGGCAAGAACCAGAGAGCAAAGCTCTATGGTCGGTCGACTGCCCGGTCGACCGGGGCCAAATCCAGAGAGTGAACTCTCTGGATCGGTCGACCTCCCGGTCGATCGACCCTCAAGACAAGGCTGTGTGCATGTTCTGTGCACATCGGTCGACTGACTTCTGGCTCGGTCGACCAGTCGGTCGACCGCCAGAAGGCTAGGTCAGGGATAATTAGGGATTCAAACTTGGTCTGTTAACATCCTATAAAATCCCATAAAATCACATAAAATTCACAAAAATCAGTTCATTGAAATACTTTAAAATTCAAATATATGTGATAAAAAACAACACATATTACAAACAAGTTGAACTATTTTGCAATATAGAAATTCAACCTTAAATAAAAACCGGTATTTTTTCAAAATCAAACTTTTAAATGAAAAAACTGATTTTTTTCAAAAATACAAAAACAAGATATTAAAACACTTTTGAAGTATAGTGTGCATGAATATGATGCAATACACATATAAGATGAAAATCTATGTTTTTGACATTAAGCTCTAATCAAGTTTTGATAAATACAAAAACTCAAACACATGATATAGAAATATCAAATAAATTTTTATAAACATTGGAACCAACAATGTGTATGGATGAAATCCAAAACACATATAAAATATGTAAACTTGTTTTGACGAACTCTATTCATGAAACATAAAGATATCTACTTTGAAGCTCAAAACCAAAATGGTATTTTCTAAAATCAAAACTATTCTTATGAAAACACTATATAATTTTGTGTTTGTGTATATGAGCTTGAATAATTCACAACTAATCTATCCTTTACATTTTATCTAAAATACAAAATTTTAACACTTACAAAAATGACTCAAGTCTTCACAAAAATCTTCTCTTGAAAATCTTTTTCTCCTTCTGGACTTGGTCCAAACCTTGATCCAAAGAGCTAGACTCATCTAAAGTATTTGATGTGATCTTGAAGCTCAAGCTCTTGAATCAACATGTGCTAACTTCAAAACTTGACTTTGAATCTTTTATTGAAGTTAAACACCGACTAAGATCTAGATAGAAAATTTGAAACTTAATAAACACAAGATCATTAATATTATAACTATATGAGTTAATCATCATCAAAACTAGAGTGAATGGTTTTTGGGCCAACAATCTCCCCCTTTTTGATGATGACAAAACTCATAGAGTTATATATGCATGAATTAAAGATAAGTTTCATAGAAGCTCCCTTTAACTCATGCATAGCAAATAAACATATGGATATCAATGAAGGCACATAAATTAAACACAAACATATAATCATAAATACCAATATTAAGCATGCATATATAAACTCACTAAATTCTTCTCTCCCTTGTTGTCAAATCATCAACAAAGGGGTGAAGACAATCAAACTATAAAGATGTATATGCGATATACATTCATGAAGAGGAGAGATGTTAAGTTAGCCTCTCCTGCATACATGCATTGCATGAAGAAGAGATGATTAGACCCTAACCCACATAAAACATAATATGCTATGCATAAGCGGAGATGTTAAGTTCCTCCTACACACGTGTATCACGTAAAGAAGAGAGGTCAAGCTCCTCAATGTGAGATACACTCAACATAAATATATATATATATAAGATGTTAAGCTCCCCTTGCATATATCAACAAATGTTTTTTAACAAAAATTTTTGATAATACTTAAAACAAAATTTTAAAATTTTTTGAAGTCAATAAAATAGATTTTGATATCAATAGTAAATTTTGATACCAATTGTAAATTTTGAAACCAATTGTAATTAATTGTATGTAATTGTAAGTTTTTAATACCAATTAAAGGTAAAACATGAAAATATTTTGATACCAAACAAATACTAATTAAAATTATGCATATGCATGTAGAGATACCAATAAATATTTAGAATTAAATTAAGCTTAGCATAAATCTTTTGTGCTTTAAAAATGTGTAAAGACATTGTAAAACAAGCACGAAAAATCATATATATGTATGTATGAAAATGAAATATCAATTAAAATTTGAAGCATATATATAAGAAAACAAATGAGTATATAAAAATGAAATAACATGAAGATCATGTGTATAACTCATAACTACCACCCTATTCATGCACATGCTTGAAAGATATTCATTAAGGCATACAAGGCATGATCGCCCAGCCAACCGCCCTTAGGTTGGTAGGATTTTCAAAAATAAGAGTTTGAAAATAATTTAATATGTTTGAAAACTCTACCGATTGAAGAATCAAGAACCAAGTTTAAAATAATTTTTGAAAACTAGTTAAAGATCCTCCAAACATGAAACTAAATCATATATCCATGAAGCATGCTAAATATACAAAAATTGTCACTCAAGATTCATAAGACACAAAAATTAGCTCAAGAAAATAAGATCATGAGTAAACAAAAGAAATGTGAGTGCACAAAAATTATGTGAATAACATATTCATGAAGATAAATAATAAAGCTCAAAACATCAAAACATATGAAAATCAAAAAATTTATTTTTCATTAAAACTAAACAAATTTCAAGGTATATGTATGTTTTGTCGAAACTAAAGTATACGTAAAGATTTCAAACATAAATGAGTCCATAAAAGAATATTGCATGAAAAGCAAGTGACTCTAAGATAGACATGTATATCTATTAGTTTTAGAGAAAATGAATATATACATGAAGCTAAACACATTTTGTGAAAATATGTACAAAATAGGGAAAACAAGTAAAGATGCAAGAATCATCAAAATAAGATTATGCAAGTACATCCAATGGGTACAAATGAGCAATAAAGTACAAACATATGATAAACAGATGTGACTCATTAGTTGTACAAGTATAAACACAAACTTTTAATAAAGTTCCATCTAAACATGTAATCAAAATATGAAGTGTAAAAACATAAACAAACATGATTATTAGGTTAAATGCACATGTTTTAGATTTAGGATATACACAATAGTTAAACTATAGTGAGAACATAAAAGATGTGAATCCATATGAACATGGGTGTATCTCAAAGACTATCTATGTATATCACACGTCTAATAACATTGCATTTAACATAATGAGCATTAAAACCAAAACATGCTAAAAACATTCATATGAAAGCATGTAAACAAAAATAGAAGTCAGAGATAGTTACCAAAATCAATGAACCAATGTCTAGGTCTCCAAACCATGGTGATCCTCTCACCAAACATCCTTGAAAGTGATGCATCTAAAAATATGATCTTTAGGCTCGAATCGCTTCCACCATCAAGGCACCATCCCTCTCACGTCAGGTGAGAGTCCGCACCTACATCAAAAATAAGAGGTGGGAATTTTGGTACCCATATTTTCTTTTTGGGTCCACAAGAGTTAGCAACAACTGGAACCCAAATATTATTATTAGCAAATTTTAAATGATTTATTTTATCAAAATAAAATTTTGCAAGATGGCATTTGCGGTCGCAATGTGTATATTTGTACACTCTAGCATTCATATATGTGGTGTGAGTGTGAGCATGATGTACATGTAATGTATGCCGTGTAGGATGTGCATGAATGTTTGGAACTTATTTCTTGCGAAACATAGATTTCAATTATTTTGTTTAAATGCACATTGATTCAAAGTGGAACCCAAACAATCAATGTTCTTCTTCATAATGCAAATATCATTATCAATTTTGGAAGAAGAGACATGAGAAACAAAATTCTTTTTCTTTTTCTTTTAAAACAATTTTTTTCAAGGATTTATTTTCATTTAAAACAATTTCTTTTCTTTTTCCACCAAATAACTTAGTTTTTCAAAAATTCATTTTCTTTTAAAATAATTTCAAATTTATTTTTAAAAGAATCTTTTTCTTTCTTCAACAATTCATATTTTTCAAGAAGTTTTTGATAAAAAGGTGCAAGCTCATCATAAGGCATGTCAATATCTTTTCTAGCTCGGATTCAGAATTTACCACAAGGGGGTCATCCCCTTGGACTATGTAGCACATGTTGGAGCATCACTTCCATCACCCGAGTCACTCTCCATATAGTATTGTTGTTGTTCACCAAGGGAAATAAGGGTGTTTCATACTACAAAAGCCGAATCAAAGTTAGCAACCCTAGATAAATATTAATCATTTAGGATACTCTTTAATGTATGGATAGCTTTGACATTAGCCTCAAGGTTTTTAACCATTTATAAAATATGAATTTTTAATAGTGGCAAAATAAACATGAATCCCTAGAACTTTTAGGTACATGAACATCTTAACTTTCCAAGTTTGGATGTTAAGAATGTCAAACATGAGAAGTGTCATGAAATCCATATGTGTATGTAAACAAATATTGTGATTAGCTAAAATAAGATCTTTAACTCTAGGTTGCTAGACTTAAATCAAGAGCACCAAGTTCTGACACCATTTGTAGGTCACCTAGAGGGGGGTGAATAGGTGACAAGCTAATCAAATGAAAAACTAATGCGGAATTAAAACTAATTATCAAATTAAAGCTATTATGCAAACACACAAAGTATAATACAAGAGTGTAGCTGAATTTCTGGTGAAAGGCTCTGAACTATCTCCTCAAGATTCTTCTAGATTAAGAGTTGAGGTGCCACATGGCTCTCTTGGTTGAATACAAATATGAGTAAATAATCCCAAACATATGTCAATTAAACACAAGAAAATATCAAGCATGCAATAAATATGAATAATAAGAGCATGCAATATATAAAACACAAATGAGAGAGAGATAAGCAATCGCAAACACTAGAGATTTGTTTCGAGATTCGAGCACACTTGCTCTACGTCCCGCCTTCAACACTATGAAGGATTTTCACTAAATTATCTCGTAAGATCACCCGGTACCGCAACGCCTACAATGAGTTCACACTAGAGCTTTTGGATTCACAAGTTCCTTACTTGTTCCCGCAAGAGCAACACACGCAAGCACACTAGCTTGTCGAGGCTGCAGCTCTTACAACTCCTCCAACTACAAGTTGGAATACTTAGTGATCACTTCACTTGATCACCATAATACTCTCTTCACAGAGGCCACAACCTCTACAACTCCTCACAATATAAGAATGAATACTTGTGATCACTTCTCTGATCACAAAAATAACTCCCACAACAACGATCCTAAGAGGATTGATATAGTAATGGAAAGCTCAAGTTTGTGTGAGAAAAATAAGATTGAGTTGTGGTGCAACACTCAAGAAATCTCTTTTGAAAACACTCTTAAAAACTCTCCTTTGATATGAAAATTTTAGCCCAAAAATATGTGGAAAAAACCCTAAGAGAGATGAGAAAAACTGGCTCTAAAACTTCTCCAAAATCTTATCAAAAACTAGCCAAAATAACCTCTTTTTATAGATCTACAAAACTAGCCGTTGGGGCAAATCCCCAGGCCAGATAACCTGTCGGTCGACCGCGGCCGGTCTACCGGCCAACGATCATATTTATGACCGTTGGGGTTACCGTCGACCGCACTCAGTTCTTGACCTGTCGTTCGACCGGTCGGTTGACCGAGGCAAGAACCAGAGAGCAAAGCTCTCTGGCCGGTCGACCGGGGCCAGATCCAGAGAGTGAAGTCTCTGGATCGGTCGACCGGCCCTCAAGCCAAGGCTGTGCGCGCGTTCTGTGCACATCAGTCGATCGCTCGGTCGACCGACTCTTGGCTCGGTCGACCGCCAGAAGGCCAGGTCAGGGATAATTAGAGATTCAAACTTGGTCTTTTAACATCCTATAAAATCTCATAAAATCCCATAAAATCCACAAAAAATAGTTCATTGAAATACTTTGAAATCCAAATATGTGTGATAAAAAATCAACACATATTACAAACAAGTTGAACTATTTTTGCGATATAGAAATTCTGCCTTAAAAAAATCAATATTTTTCAAAATCAAACTTTTAAATGAAAAATCGATTTTCCAAAAATACAAAAACAAGATATTAAAATACTTTTGAAGCATAGTGTGTATGGATATGATCCAATACACATATAAGATGAAATATTTATGTTTTTGACATTAAGCTTTAAATCAAGTTTTGATAAATACAAAACTCAAACACATGATATAGAAACATCAAATAAGTTTTTTATAAACATTGGAACCATAAAATGTGTATGGATGAAATCCAAAACATATATAAAACATGTAAACATGTTTTAATGAACTCTATTCATGAAACATAAAGATATCTACTTTGAAGCTCAAAACTAAAACTACATTTTCTAAGCTCAAAGCTATTCTTATGAAAACACTATATAAATTTTGTGTCTGTGTATATGATCTTGAGCAGTCCACAACTAATCTATCCTTTACATTTTATCTAAAACACAAAATCTTAACACTTACAAATATGACTCAAGTCTTCACGAAAATCTTCTCTTGAAAATCTTTTTCTCCTCCTTAACTTGGTCCAAACCTTGATCTAAAGAGGTAGATTCCTCTTGAGTACTTGATGTGATCTTGGTGCACTGATTGGTCGCTAATGTTGCATATTTAGTATCATATTTTCATACTTATTCTAGAATAAAACTTTGCATTGTCTTAATTAACTGCTCAATTTATTTGCAGGCCCATTCTTTAAGGAGATGAAGAAAATAAGCCCAAAGCCCACCAAAATTCTGAATTAAATCAGAATTAATTCGCACTTAGTAAATCAGGGCAAAATCAAGAGGTTGAAAACCGGTTGAGAAGAATCCTCTCAGAATCGATCGGTTAAAACCAAGAATCCAAGGCCATTTCGTCAGAAACCTGGACTCAAACGAAGAAACCAACTGAAGATAAATGCAGAAGGAAATCCCAGAGAGACCCACCAACAGGGTGTGGCCATCTGGCCACACCCTGGCCGCGGAAACGCGGCCAAAGCCGCGTTTTCGCGGCTTGGTTGGGGAGTTAGGGGGAGCGTTTGCTCCCCCGATCTCCCCGGGATCCTATAGGTGTGGGTTATGCCTATAAAAAGGCAGTCTTTGTGCTGAAAATGGACGACCATGCAGAGATAGGATTTAGCCCAGTTTTCCATTCCTTAGTTTAGGTTTTTTCTCTTTCATGTACTTGTATGTAAGTATGTAACTTAGGTTAGATGATGATTCATGTAAGTAAGAGAGAGAGGCTGGTGTTGAGAGTGACACCGATGTACCCTCCTCCTTTCTTCCATCGTTTCAAGAAATAAAAGGTAGTATTTTTATGTTCTTCTTTACTTTCCTTTTCTTTTGCTTTCTTCTTCCTCTTTCTACTTTACCTCGTTTGTTTTTGATGAGAACAAAAGTGAATTTCAAAGCACAAGTATAACGATGTTGTGTGAGTGCCAACGATAGTTCATGAAGACGTTCTCCTCCTCAAGATCCGCATCACTTCATACTTGCCCGCTTGATGATATAATGCGAACAGGGACTGAGCTCGAGCTTATGATCTATGCGTTGAACGCCTCCTAAGCAAAGGTAGAACATGCAAAGGTTTCCAGGTAAGTCATCAATCAACCTAGGTAAGTATTTCTTCACTCTTCTTTCTTTCTTTTCTTTTATTTCTTTAGTATAGATCACCACCTCTTTCAAATCATTCTTTTTCGACTCATTTGTACATAGTCATTTTCTTTCCCCTTTCTTTGTAAATAGTCATTCTCCATTTCTCTCCACCTTCTTCATCTCTCATTTTCTTTCTAACTTTAACATAACTTTCTTTTTCATTTTCATTTCTTTAAACAAAGAAGAATCTTCGTTTTATCTTCATTAAGATTTCTATAAAGAAACGTAAACGCTTCTATCGCAAAACCCTCCTTGTGGATCACGACCCGCATAGCCACTTGCTATAGCGGTAAGAATTGAGCACTTGCACATCTTCACTCTTAAGTTCTGTAATTCCGTATTTTGTGTGCAGGTTTTACCTCAATCAAATTTTTGGCGCCGTTGCCGGGGAGGGTAACGTTTTTATTGAAATCTGAATTTTTATTGAAATTTTTTAGAACTAAAACGAATTTTCTTCTCTGTTGCAGGTTATAGGGAAAGCAAAGCATGAAAATAAGATTGCAGTAACACAGTAGTCTTGGGCCTCTGCTCTAGAAAGCAGAGACCAAGGGCCCTCTGATTTGCCGCGTTTCGCGGCCAAAGCCGCGGATTCGCGGCAAAGAAGAGTTGACTACTAATAGTTTTTGTGCAGGGTTGCTTGCTTTGCAAAAACATAGCTTGCTGCAACTTTATTTCTTATATTCCATCACCATAAACCTGCTAATAAACCAACAGTAAAATACTTGTTGAAAAAGATAAAAATTTGATTAGACGTTTGCATTTTAGGCACGTGTCTTTTCAATTCATTTATTTTTACTGTTGAAGAGTGCTGGAGCAAGATACGTTCGCATTGCATGTAGAATAGGACTCATCTCTTGGTTGATTTTTATTGCTTTGAGTGAATCTTATTTACATATCTTGTACACTTGCACAAACTTATCTTAAGGGCACTAACCCTTAACAAGATAAGGTGGGGATTTAATCACCTTTCCTTAGCCCAAAAATCAGATTCCAAGCACCCACTAACCCAAGCCTAACTAAAAATGAGTAGACGTTGGCCCTAGGGACATCTCAGACTCAATTAGGAGATTATCCTAAGGGGAAAGGTGTTGGAATTTGACTCCTGCAAAATCAGTGTCGAGGAAAGGATTAAGGGCGAAAGCTCGAAGGTTGGTGGTTATTTAATTAAGGAACGTCTTTGACGGAAAACCTCCCACCAACCTTGCCCTGACCTGGCTGATTAGCTTGTGGTCAAAGTCTGCATTAGACCTCCCGTGGACAGTCTAATCAGTTAGGAGTCATCTAGGTCATAGGTCTACCCTAACTTAGCTAGAATTTTCTCTTTTTATTTGTTTGTTTTCTTTTTGTTTGTATTCTATTGTGTGATATGGCTTATAATAATAATTTTTCCAACTTCAATAATAATCCATATTACACACAGACTTCATTTTCGGATATTACCAACCCGGCATATCACAACTTTAACCAACCTAGTGTGCCGGATTGGTCTTATCCGAATCAATATAACCCATGCTCCCAATCTAATAACTATAATTTCCATAATAATTTCAACTCTTCACAGAGTCAGTGGGGATTCACCTCCCAGTCCAATTTTCAACCGACTTGTCCCCCTTATCCACCTAGTCCACAATATCCCCAAGAGTCATACTCAGTTCCACCAGTCCAAAATAGAAAACCATCAATTTTGGAAAGAAGTATGCGTGAGTCCAAACAACAATCACAAAATCTGATGGACTCACAATTTCACTACCACTTCCAAGACAACACTTCATCTTTTCATCAAAACAATGAATCCATCAACTATGAAAAGATACTTGAAGCCATGACTCATGCTCAAAATGCTCGAAATCGTGACATAAATATGATGGTCGAATCTCTACGTTCTCACCGTTTGACCAGTTCTGATGTCACTAACCATTCTGTTAGATCCGAAGAGTCATGTAGTTTTGGAAATCAAGGTTCCATTTCAGAACAGTCATTTGAACTTGCCCAAACTCCAAATAATATTGATAGTTTGGCAAGTTATCCCTTGCCTGAAATCGAACTTGAAAATGAATATGATCATGAACCCCAACTTAGGGATTCATTTTACTTCCTGATTCAATAATGACTCCGGTATCTTCACCTGATTTTAATCTTTTCCTCGAGTCAACATTGAATCCTGTGCCAATTCATCATGAAATTGAATCACCCATTTTTGATGATCATATTGAACTTGACCAATTTTATACTTTTGAAAATCCTATTGACAAATTGGCAAGTTCTCATTTTTTTGATATTGAACTCAATGAGATATGTGACCTAGATTTTCAAATCTGTGATCCAGTTCAACTTTCTGAATCAATCTTGACTCCTGTTTTGTTACCAAACTTGAGTAATATTTTAGAGTCAGTTTTGATTCCCCTACCTATCATTCCTGAACTTGAATCACCAATATTAAGTCACATTCCATTGTTGGAAAATCAATGTGGACTTGAGTTTCAACTTCTTGACTTGAACACACTTCTTGAACCAATCTTGACTCCTGAACCTTTACTTGACTTAAGTCACCTTCCTGAGTCGGTATTAGTTCCTATACTTCCTGAGTCCAACTCAACCGTTCTATCATTTCATACTCCATTTTGGGACGAGGTGGTTGACAAATTTGACTCCGAAATTAATTATGGAATTTGGAAATTAGATGGGTCAAGTACTTAATAAAAATCCTTTATGGATTCATCATTTTAATGGGTTATATTAGAGATATTTTTGGTGGGTTCCTCCGAACCCAACGAAAAGTCGATTGGGCCGCATTTCGTGGACCAATCAGACCACCACCGGAACCACCCCTTAAGGTAACATTTCCTTCCCTTTCGTCTTTTTCATGCATCTATGCATTAATTCATACATTGAGGACAATGCATGAGATAAGTGTGGGGGAGGGTTCTAACATAACTTAGTTTTTTTCTTTTTATTAAAAAAAATTTAACATTTTCTTTACTTTTAAAAACTTTTTGAAAATAGAAACAATTTTTGACATATTTTCCGTAAGAAATTAAGTCAATTTTAAGGAATAGGAAAATCCAAATTAGGATTTCTTATACTTGGTCAAAATAAGATTATTTGTTTGATTTTTAGGGTTAGGAAGAAAATTTGTCAAAGTAATTTAGTCTTGATCATTACCTTGATGAAATATGCACACTTCATACACTTACACACTTAGGGTTCAAAAACAAAGATTCTTATGCCTTATAAAAAAAAAAGAAAAAAAGAAAAAAATAAACAAATCTAATTATTGATTAGCTAGGTGCTTTGGCCTAAGCAAGCCTTAGTATTTATGCAAAAGATGATTAGATAAGTTTGAAAAAAAAATGTAAATCCTCTGATTAAGCTGGGTATTTATGCCTAATAAAGCATAAGTATTCACGCCTAAAAGAGGTTCAAATAATAAAATTCTTAGTTTTGTGGCCTTGTTTGCTCGAGTCCTTAAGTCCTTGGGGTGTTTTCTCACCCGGTGCCCTAAGACCGTTTGGTTTGGGAGTCATCGATTAAGGCTCGTTACATGAGCAGATTAGAAAGCCTAATAGAACTAAGGAATATTACCACACAAATATATATATATATATATATATATATATATATATATATATATATAAGGCATAAGAGTTAGAGTTAATGAACCCTTAGTCAAAATTTTCACAATCACAAGGTGCATATGACTTAGGGTAAAGTAATAGACTAGATGAGAAGTACAATTTGACTCCTTACTTTGATTGATAACAAAATTTTGAATAGAGACTAAGTTTAGGAATGAAAAATTCGGTTTTCCTATAACTTATAGATTACTTAAAACTTACAATTATATTTCAAATATTTTTCTCTTTCAAATGCTTTTCGAAATTACTAACTCTTTGTTTCCCTTTCTTTATGGATTTTGTGGTGCAATCCGCTGAAAACCCTTACGAGACAAAACTCGTCCTTTAGGGGAAACCTAGAGGTTTAACAGCTTGTTGCACATGCTCAGTGCAATCGCGTGACCTGCGAAAGTGGTCTAATAATCCTTAGTATAGTTTAGTTGTTTTGCTCGAGGACGAGCAAAAGATAGGTATCGGGGTGTGATTGGTCGCTAATGTTGCATATTTAGTATCATATTTCCATACTTATTCTAGAATAAAACCTTGCATTGTCTTAATTAATTGCTCAATTTATTTGCAGGCCCATTCTTTAAGGAGATGAAGAGAAATGAGCCCAAAGCCCACCAAAATTCTGAATTAAATTAGAATTAATTCGCACTCAGTAAATCAGGGTAAAATCAAGAGGTTGAAAACGGTTGAGAAGAATCCTCTCTCTCAATCGATCGGTTAAAGCCAAGAATCCAAGGCCATTTCGTCAGAAACCTGGACTCAAACGAAGAAACCAACTGAAGATAAATGCAGAAGGAAATCCCAGAGAGACCCACCAACAGGGTGTGGCCATCTGGCCACACCCTGGCCGCGAAAACGCGGCCAAAGCCGCGTTTTCGCGGCTTGGTTGGGGAGTTAGGGGGAGCGTTTGCTCCCCCGATCTCCCCGGGATCCTATAGGTGTGGGTTATGCCTATAAAAAGGCAGTCTTTGTCCTGAAAATGGACGATCATGCAGAGATAGGATTTAGCCCAGTTTTCCATTCCTTAGTTTAGTTTTTCTTCTTTTCATGTAACTTGTATGTAAGCTTAGGTTAGATGATGATTCATGTAAGTAAGAGAGAGAGGCTGATGTTGAGAGTCACACCGATGTACCCTCCTCCTTTCTTCCATCGTTTCAAGAAATAAAAGGTAGTATTTTTATGTTCTTCTTTACTTTCCTTTTCTTTGCTTTCTTCTTCCTCTTTCTACTTACCTCGTTTGTTTTTGATGAGAACAAAAGTGAATTCCAAAGCACAAGTATAACGATGTTGTGTGAGTGCCAACGATAGTTCATGAAGACGTTCTCCTCCTCAAGATCCGCATCACTTCATGCTTGCCCCGCTTGATGATATAATGCGAACGGGGACTGAGCTCGAGCTTATAATCTATGCGTTGAACGCCTCCTAAGCAAAGGTAGAACATGCAAAGGTTTCCAGGTAAGTCATCAATCAACCTAGGTAAGTATTTCTTCACTCTTCTTTCCTTCTTTTCTTTTATTTCTTTAGTATAGATCACCACCTCTTCCAAATCATTCTTTTTCGACTCATTTGTACATAGTCATTTTCTTTCCCCTTTCTTTATAAATAGTCATTCTCCATTTCTCTCCACCTTCTTCATCTCTCATTTTCTTTCTAACTTTAACATAACTTTCTTTTTCATTTTCATTTCTTTAAACAAAGAAGAATCTTCGTTTTATCTTCATTAAGATTTCTATAAAGAAACGTAAACGCTTCTATCGCAAAACCCTCCTTGTGGATCACGACCCGCATAGCCACTTGCTATAGCGGTAAGAATTGAGCACTTGCACATCTTCACTCTTAAGTTCTGTAATTCCGTATTTTGTGTGCAGGTTTTACCTCAATCAAATTTTGGCGCCGTTGCCGGGGATTCTTGGCTTTAACCGATCGATTCTGAGAGGATTCTTCTCAACCGGTTTTCAACCTCTTGATTTTGCCCTGATTTACTGAGTGCTAGGTGCTTTGGCCTAAGCAAGCCTTAGTATTTATGCGAAAGATGATTTGATAAGTTTGAAAAAAAAATGTAAAATCCTCTGATTAAGCTGGGTATTTGTGCCTAATAAAGCATAAGTATTCACGCCTAAAAGAGGTTCAAATAATAAAATCCTTAGTTTTGTGGCCTTGTTTGCTCGAGTCCTTAAGTCCTTGGGGTGTTTTCTCACCCGGTGCCCTAAGACCGTTTGGTTTGGGAGTCATCGATTAAGGCTCGTTACATGGGCAGATTAGAAAGCCTAATAGAACTAAGGAATATTACACACAAATATATATATATATATATATATATATATATATATATATATATATATATATATATATATATATATATATATATATATAAGGCATAAGAGTTAGAGTTAATGAACCCTTAGTCAAAATTTTCACAATCACAAGGTGCATATGACTTAGGGTAAAGTAATAGACTAGATGAGAAGTACAATTTGACTCCTTACTTTGATTGATAACAAAATTTTGAATAGAGACTAAGTTTAGGAATGAAAAATTCGGTTTTCCTATAACTTATAGATTACTTAAAACTTACAATTATATTTCAAATATTTTTCTCTTTCAAAATGCTTTTCGAAAATACTAACTCTTTGTTTCCCTTTCTTTATGGATTTTGTGGGTGCAATCCGCTGAAAACCCTCACGAGACAAAACTCGTCCTCTAGGGGAAACCTAGAGGTTTAACAGCTTGTTGCACATGCTCAGTGCAATCGCGTGACCTGCGAAAGTGGTCTAATAATCCTTAGTATAGTTTAGTTGTTTTGCTCGAGGACGAGCAAAAGATAGGTATCGGGGTGTGATTGGTCGCTAATGTTGCATATTTAGTATCATATTCCATACTTATTCTAGAATAAAACCTTGCATTGTCTTAATTAATTGCTCAATTTATTTGCAGGCCCATTCTTAAGGAGATGAAGAGAAATGAGCCCAAAGCCCACCAAAATTCTGAATTAAATCAGAATTAATTCGCACTCAGTAAATCAGGGCAAAATCAAGAGGTTGAAAACCGTTGAGAAGAATCCTCTCAGAATCGATCGGTTAAAGCTAAGAATCCAAGGCCATTTCGTCAGAAACCTGGACTCAAACGAAGAAACCAACTGAAGATAAATGCAGAAGGAAATCCCAGAGAGACCCACCAACAGGGTGTGGCCATCTGGCCACACCCTGGCCGCGGAAACGCGGCCAAAGCCGCGTTTTCGCGGCTTGGTTGGGGAGTTAGGGGGAGCGTTTGCTCCCCCGATCTCCCCGGGATCCTATAGGTGTGGGTTATGCCTATAAAAAGGCAGTCTTTGTGCTGAAAATGGACGACCATGCAGAGATAGGATTTAGCCCAGTTTTCCATTCCTTAGTTTAGGTTTTTCTTCTTTTCATGTAACTTGTATGTAAGCTTAGGTTAGATGATGATTCATGTAAGTAAGAGAGAGAGAGGCTGATGTTGAGAGTGACACTTATGTACCCTCCTCCTTTCTTCCATCGTTTCAAGAAATAAAAGGTAGTATTTTTATGTTCTTCTTTACTTTCCTTTTCTTTTGCTTTCTTCTTCCTCTTTCTACTTTACCTCGTTTGTTTTTGATGAGAACAAAAGTGAATTCCAAAGCACAAGTATAACGATGTTGTGTGAGTGCCAACGATAGTTCATGAAGACGTTCTCCTCCTCAAGATCCGCATCACTTCATGCTTGCCCGCTTGATGATATAATGCGAACGGGGTCTGAGCTCGAGCTTATGATCTCTGCGTTTAACGCCTCCTAAGCAAAGGTAGAACATGCAAAGGTTTCCAGGTAAGTCATCAATCAACCTAGGTAAGTATTTCTTCACTCTTCTTTCTTTCTTTTCTTTTATTTCTTTAGTATAGATCACCACCTCTTCCAAATCATTCTTTTTCGACTCATTTGTACATAGTCATTTTCTTTCCCCTTTCTTTGTAAATAGTCATTCTCCATTTCTCTCCACCTTCTTCATCTCTCATTTTCTTTCTAACTTTAACATAACTTTCTTTTTCATTTTCATTTCTTTAAACAAAGAAGAATCTTCGTTTTATCTTCATTAAGATTTCTATAAAGAAACGTAAACGCTTCTATCGCAAACCCTCCTTGTGGATCACGACCCGCATAGCCACTTGCTATAGCGGTAAGAATTGAGCACTTGCACATCTTCACTCTTAAGTTCTGTAATTCCGTATTTTGTGTGCAGGTTTTACCTCAATCAAATTTTGGCGCCGTTGCCGGGGATTCTTGGCTTTAACCGATCGATTCTGAGAGGATTCTTCTCAACCGTTTTTCAACCTCTTGATTTGCCCTGATTTACTGAGTGCTAGGTGCTTTGGCCTAAGCAAGCCTTAGTATTTATGCGAAAGATGATTAGATAAGTTTGAAGAAAAAAAAATGTAAAATCCTCTGATTAAGCTGGGTATTTGTGCCTAATAAAGCATAAGTATTCACGCCTAAAAGAGGTTCAAATAATAAAATCCTTAGTTTTGTGCCTTGTTTGCTCGAGTCCTTAAGTCCTTGGGGTGTTTTCTCACCCGGTGCCCTAAGACCGTTTGGTTTGGGAGTCATCGATTAGGATCGTTACATGGGCAGATTAGAAAGCCTAATAGAATTAAGGAATATTACCACACAAAATATATATATATATATAAATAAGGCATAAGAGTTAGAGTTAATGAACCCTTAGTCAAAATTTTCACAATCACAAGGTGCATATGACTTAGGGTAAAGTAATAGACTAGATGAGAAGTACAATTTGACTCCTTACTTTGATTGATAACAAATTTTTGAATAGAGACTAAGTTTAGGAATGAAAAATTCGGTTTTCCTATAACTTATAGATTACTTAAAACTTACAATTATATTTCAAATATTTTCTCTTTCAAAATGCTTTTCGAAAATACTAACTCTTTGTTTCCCTTTCTTTATGGATTTTGTGGGTGCAATCCGCTGAAAACCCTCACGAGACAAAACTCGTCCTCTAGGGGAAACCTAGAGGTTTAACGGCTTGTTGCACATGCTCAGTGCAATCGCGTGACCTGCGAAAGTGGTCTAATAATCCTTAGTATAGTTTAGTTGTTTTGCTCGAGGACGAGCAAAAGATAGGTATGGGGGTGTGATTGGTCGCTAATGTTGCATATTTAGTATCATATTTTCATACTTATTCTAGAATAAAACTTTGCATTGTCTTAATTAATTGCTCAATTTATTTGCAGGCCCATTCTTTAAGGAGATGAAGAGAAATGAGCCCAAAGCCCACCAAATTGTGAATTAAATTAGAACTAATTCGCACTCAGTAAATCAGGGCAAAATCAAGAGGTTGAAAACCGGTTGAGAAGAATCCTCTCAGAATCGATCGGTTAAAGCCAAGAATCCAAGACCATTTCGTCAAAAACCTGGACTCAAACGAAGAAACCCACTGAAGATAAATGCAGAAGGAAATCCCAGAGAGACCTGGCCGCGGAAACGCGGCCAAAGCCGCGTTTTTCGCGGCTTGGTTGGGGAGTTAGGGGGAGCGTTTGCTCCCCGATCTCCCCGGGATCCTATAGGTGTGGGTTATGCCTATAAAAAGGCAGTCTTTGTGCTAAAAATGGACAACCATGCAGAGATAGGATTTAGCCCAGTTTTTCATTCCTTAGTTTAGGTTTTTCTTCTTTTCATGTAACTTATATGTAAGCTTAGGTTAGATGATGATTCATGTAAGTAAGAGAGAGAGGCTGATGTTGAGAGTGACACCGATGTACCCTCCTCCTTTCTTCCATCGTTTCAAGAAATAAAAGGTAGTATTTTTATGTTCTTCTTTACTTTCCTTTTCTTTTGCTTTCTTCTTCCTCTTTCTACTTTACCTCGTTTGTTTTTGATGAGAACAAAAGTGAATTCCAAAGCACAAGTATAACTATGTTGTGTGAGTGCCAACGATAGTTCATGAAGACGTTCTCCTCCTCAAGATCCGCATCACTTCATGCTTGCCCCGCTTGATGATATAATGCGAACGGGGACTGAGCTCGAGCTTATGATCTATGCGTTGAACGCCTCCTAAGCAAAGGTAGAACATGTAAAGGTTTTCAGGTAAGTCATCAATCACCTAGGTAAGTATTTCTTCACTCTTCTTTCTTTCTTTTCTTTTATTTCTTTAGTATAGATCACCACCTCTTCCAAATCATTCTTTTTCGACTCATTTGTACATAGTCATTTTCTTTCCCCTTTCTTTGTAAATAGTCATTCTCCATTTCTCTCCACCTTCTTCATCTCTCATTTTCTTTCTAACTTTAACATAACTTTCTTTTTCATTTTCATTTCTTTAAACAAAGAAGAATCTTCATTTTATCTTCATTAAGATTTCTATAAAGAAACGTAAACACTTCTATCGCAAAACCCTCCTTGTGGATCACGACCCGCATAGCCACTTGCTATAGCGGTAAGAATTGAGCACTTGCACATCTTCACTCTTAAGTTCTGTAATTCCGTATTTTGTGTGCAGGTTTTACCTCAATCATGCACAAGCTTTTGAATCAACACGTGTTAGCTTCAAAACTTGACTTTGAATCTTTTGTTGAAACTAAACACCAACTAAGATCTTGATAGAAAATCTGAAACTTAATAAAAATAAGATTATTAGTACTATAACTATATGAGTTAATCATCATCAAAACTAGAGTGAAGGGCCTTTGGGCCAACAAAAGGAGATATTGAGATTGATTATGTTTCTACTGATATCAATTAGCGAACATCTTTACTAAATCACTTGATTTTAATAGATTTTCTTTCATTTGGTGGTGAATTAAATATTTGCATTATAGATTCATGAGTCTTGTTTATATTTTATTGGTAATTATGTTTATTTCTATTTAATAGATTACTTTCAATTGGTATTTGTATCCCTTTTTGATATATGACAAAAAGGGGGAGAAGATTTTATGAGTTATTAGAGTTATTATGAATTTAATGAAGGGTTTATGAGATTTAGCAATTTATGATTACCTCAAATTCATATTTATATGCTTTGTTTTTTTTGTTTTGCATACTTATTATTATTTGGTGAATGGAGGCATGGATGAAGGTTGGTTCGTTTATGCATAATACTTCATAATTCATATCTATACCTATATGCATATAATTTGTTTTGACATTGTTATATCATTAGTCATGTATGATGAAACTTGATAGATAAGCATCAATTTAGGGGGAGCTTTTCAAGCTTTCATATTTGCTTATCCTAAATAACTCATGTGTTTTGTCATCATCAAAAAGGGAGAGATTGTTGGCCTAAGGGAACAGTCCCAGATTTTGTTTTGATGATTACAAACCAGATGAAGTTATTCAGTATTAATCAAGTTTAAAAGTTTTAAATATTTCAGGTTCAAAGGATATTTTGTTGTGTTCTTCCTCAAATGGAAAGTACTCTAGTCTCAAGATCACTCAAGGAAAGGGTTCGAGTTTGGACGATCAAGATTTGCATTTGGAGAAGCCCTCTTGAAGTTTGCTTGAAGACATATAGAATATATATAAGATATAAAATGTTTTAAAGTGTAGAATGTATAATTGATGTTTAAGAAGTCACACACAATAATACAAGTTTTTAAAATACAAGTTTTCACATCTAGTTTTCCCATTTTGTATTCTACAAGGTTTGGTATTTGATACATATCTCAATTTTTTTCAAATTTATATATTGATAGGTAGTAAAAAGTACATATTTATCAATACATTTACTATCACATTTTCATATTTATTCCTATAATTTTGCACATTTACTAATATTTTATTATTTATTGTGTGCAGGCCTTGAGTAATTAATTAAATAAAGAATAAAGCCTTAAAAGAAGCCCAAAAGCCCATGTTCAAGCCCAATGCAAAAGTTGCAATTATCAAATGTCAAAGTTGCAATTACCAAGGGCAATAGTTGCAAATACTAAAAGAAGAGGAAGGATAGACCTCTATTCAACCCTAAATGCTTGCAGGATGAGGATAAAAGCCAAAGAAGGAGAGTGCAAAGATAACAAATTCGTTGTTAAAAGATATTGGAAGATTTGGATTTAGGGTAACTTGCTTCCCAAGTTATCCCGAAATCTCAAAATAAAGAGTCGGTACGCCAGATCTAAGAAGATATACCCAGATGGACGGACCAGAGGAGGCCACGCGCGAAAGCGCGTGGCCAGATCCAAGATATGGTCGCGAAAACGCGGCCAGAGCCGCGTTTCCGCGGCAATCCTGATGAGACAGGGTACTGGCTTTCGTCGAGGAGTTGTACCGGGACTCTACATCTTCCAGCTCCTATAAATACCCCTGCAGAGCAACCGAGAAGGAGGACAGAGAAGCTCAAGAGTAGAAACGAGCTTAGGGTTTTTCTTAGGCTAATTTTTAGATTATAACTTAGGTTTTTTTTATTTTCTTTCATGTAATTTTTAATTTCTTTATGCAACTGAGAGGAGATGATACTTTCATGGAGGAAGGAGATCAAGCTTGTACTAAGGGTGACACTGGTGTAAGTAAGTCTTTTCTTCCATTGTTATTAGAATCAAATCGAAGTTTCTTTTTCTTCTTTACTCTTGTTTTTGTTTACTTTCCTCTAATGTGTTTGTAATCCAAGTGAATTCAATAGCCTCGAAACTGCTTCATCATTGCAAGTGCCCTTGATGGCCTATGGTGATGAATAACTATTCTTTGTTAGTTTAGCTCGCCCTTTTATTCGTAGTGTAGATCGTGAATGGGGAAGATCCTATACGCCATGCTTGATTGCCTTCAAAGATAAGGTAAGTCGTCGCAACGGATCCAAGGTATATAAGCACTAAAGAGGTAAGTAATTTTTAGGTTGACTTTCTTTTCTTTTATTTTTTAGTTTAGATCACCAACACCAACAACATCCAACTCCTTCATCACTATTTCGATTTCTTTGTATATATCTATTTTCTATTTTTCTCCACCTTCTTAATCTACCACTTTCTTTCTAATTTCACTTTAACTTAATTTTCTCTTTTCTTTTAAGAACAAAAGAAGAATTTTTAACCATTAGTTGTAGCATAAAGAGAACTTACTAAAAAAGCTTCCATCGCTAGTCCCTCCCTGTGGATCACGACCCGCATAGCATTGCTACAGCGGATAGAATTGAGCACCTTACACTATTGTTTTAAAATTCTGAAATTCTATATTTTGTGTGCAGGTAAAACTCAATCATATATCTTTCTATCATGTATCTTATAGCATATGTATTACCAAATCACTTTTCAAACCAATACAAATATTTAAAATGAGTTTGATTTTAAAATTTACCTGAAAATAGGTTTTTAGGCCAGGTCGGTCGACCGACCAGTCAATTGGACCTCGTGGCCAGTTTTGGCCACAGAGTGCACGTTTATCGGACGACCAACCGATCGACCAGCAAACCTAGCGGTCGACTGGGCGATCGACCGACTGATACTTGTTTTGTCCTGGTTGAGATCGTTGAACGGGTGGTTGACTGAAGTCAATAGTTAGTTCAAAAATTTGAACTACCGGTGGACCAAAGTTCTGTCAGAATTACAGTAACGACTAATTTTTTAAATCTGGGATTTTTAACTTATACTCCGACAGATATTTTCCCTTTTTGGACCTAATCTCTTTTCTAATGACCTGATAAGCTATACTAACAGTGTTTATCACATGCCTATATATATATATATAATATATATATATATATATATTATATATATATATATATATATTTCATTTGGAGAGATTAACATAGAAAAATCTTTTGATTTTGGGAAATATTTTGAAAAATCAAATTTATTCAAAGAGAAAGTTTTTTAGTTTTCTTGCTTCAAAATGCTCTCATTTTCAAGCCAATTTCTGCAAGTTTTCAGCTCTTAAATTCATAAATTTCAACTGAATTTTCTCTCTCACAAATTCTTGAGCCTCACTTCTCATATATGCTATAGGAAGTTGTAAAAGAGAGTATTTGTGATCTTTGGGGTCACTAAGAGCTTGTAAACTTCATTGGCTTTGTGCTACTCTTTTGTAGAGGATTGAGAGTTGGAGTTGTGTACTTCGGTCTTATGTAGATCATTGTAGTTTCTTTGTGGAGACTCCTTTGTGGCAAGATCCTTTGTGAATAGTGAAAATCCTTCACGCGGTGAAGGTGAGGACGTAGGCGGCTTGAACCTAGAAACAAATCTCTTGTGTTTGCGATTACTTTCTCTCTTGCTCTACTCTACTTGCTATTGCTTTCACTTGTGTTTAATTTCATTTGCATTTTGCTATTCACTGCTAGCATCATCTTTACTTGTGGTTCTCACTCTCTCAATCAAGAAGGCAATTGAGCACCTCAACTCATTGTCTAGAGGAATATAGTGGAGAAGTTTTAGAGCCCTTCATAGAAAATCCGACTTCACTTCTTGATTTGAGTTGACTGTTTGCATCATTCATTTTATAATTGTTGCATTTTCGCATTATAGACCATTATATTAGCATTATACCTATTCACCTCCTAGATGTACTTTCAAAAGCACTATTTATCAGTTTATATGAGGACTGCGATCACTGTCGCAGTCCTCTGAAAAGGCATTATTTGCCATGTATATGAGGACTATGACCATAGTCGCATTCCTCAGAAAATAATTAGAAAAATAGGGTTTTATGAGGATTGTGATCACGATCACAATCCTCTTAAAAGGCATCATTTTCAGTGTATACCAGACTGTGACCATAGTCGCAGTTCTCAGAAAATAATTAGAAAAAGGAGTTTTATGAGAACTACGATCACGATTGTAATCATCACAAAGGCACCATTTATCAATGTATATGAGTCACCATGGTCACAATTCTTAGAAAACAATTATAAAAAAAGGATTTTGTGAAGATTGTGACCATAATCGCAGTCATCTCAAAAGACACCATTTTTAAGTGTACATGAGGACTGTGATCATGGTTGCAGTCATCAGAAAACAATTAGAAAATGAGATTTTATAAGGACTGTGACTGCTATCACGGTCCTCTCAAAAGACAACATTTTTTAATGTATATGAGGACTATGACCATGTCCTCAAAAAACGATTAAAAATAGGGTTTTGTGAGGACTGCGACTACGATCATAGTCCTCTCAAAAGACACAATTTATCACCGTATGTGAGGACTGCGAGCATGAGCTCAGTACTGATATTTCTACAATGTGTAAAAGGATGTTCCTATATTAGGAAAAAAAACTGTTAAAGTAGCTGGGTCTCTAGTCGACCAAAGTTTGTCGAACATTTTCTTAATGTTCGGAACAGACTGACCGAACAAATAAGTTTTGTTCGGCAAAAAAAAATTCAAGCAAGAAAAAAAATGTAATGACGACTGCGACCATGACCACAATCCTAATTGTGAGGACTGTGATCATGATCGCAGTCTTAATAAAGACTCAGAAATATGATTTTTTGTGAGGACTGCGATCATGGTCACTGTCCTAATTATGAAGACTGTGAACTGTGATCATGGTCGCAATCCCAATTGTGAGGACTACATGGGGGCGCAGAAGACGACGGGATCTGCCCATTTGTTGCTGGTGCATGGCAGTACTGAAGACGAGGTATTAGCCAGGTTAGCACTGATGCATGGCGGCAATGAAAACGATGCAAGCTGCTGTTGCATGGAGGTATTAATGACGTTGCATGCATGCACATTGCATGGGTGCGTTGAAGACGAGGTGGGAGGACATGGAACATGTGGATGCATGCATGCTTGCTGAATATGAAAGAGTTGTGACGCCACTGCATAATAGCGTGGGAGACGAGGAGATGACGCTGCACGGTAGCTCGGTGACACAGCGATGGAAAGGTGAATAGGCGTGAATTTACAAACGAAAAAAAAAAGGCTGGAACCAAATTAATTTAGACCTCGAATAAAACCCCACCCAATGAGACTTATTTAGGTAAGTATATGCTGATCAATTGGACCTTTTCGTCGAAACTGGATCAACTCTTTCAAAGGACCACTTTTTTTTGAAGTGAATCAATTGTTCCAATGAAACATTTTTCTCTAGAACGAGAACGATTTCATTTCTGCTTTGTATGCAGATATGGAAATCTAACTTCGACCTGAATCATCCTTGTGCAAAATAATGATGGCATATACCTGGGATTGGCCGAACAGATACCGGGAGGAGGGAGAGGGGGAGGCGGACGGGGAGGGGGAGGCAGGGGAGGGCAGCGGCGCGGGGAAAGGGGAGGGAGGGAAAGAGGAGGGGGAAGGGGAGGCGGGTGGGGACAAGGGCGAAGACGGCAAGGGTCGGGAGGGAGTGCGAGGGGGAGGCGAACGAGGAGGGAAAGAGAAGGGGAGGCTGGCAAGGACGAGGGCGGGGCGGGAGGTCGGGTGGGAGGCGAGGTAAGGATGTCGAGGGCGACGGAGGGATACGAGGGTGAGGACGCTGTGGGAGGGGCGATGGATGGCGGCGGCAAAAGGAAAGAGGGGAGGGAGATGCTGGAAGGAGGGGTCGAGGAGGGGAGGAATACTCCGGAAATTTTAGAAATATTAATGAGTGCCTTAATGAAACTGAGCGGGTGCCTTGATCGTTTGGGTGCCTTTATCCGCACGCATGCATCACGCACACAAACAAAACAAGTCCCTTTCCAAAATGCCCCCATCGGCCATACTACAGTTTTTTCTGGCCCCTTGTGCCTGCTGTGGCCACCGTTCCCAGCCATCTGTCCCTGTTTATCACGTTTTTATTCTCTCTTTTCAAAACCCCTCCGTATATTGAGATTTACAACAACAATTATTCATTATTCATTGAATCAAGAAGATCAAAGGGGAGCATAGAGATGTTGGCCTAGGTTTTTCCTTGATACAACCGCTAATGGATGTGACGGTGGCTGGAATCTCCCTTATGCTGGTCATGGGGATCTTTGCCTTCCTCGCTTCCATCTTTTGCTCTGCTGCTTTCCTTCACAACTCCAAGGTTGCTTCTTAGAAACAGCAGGTGGGCTTCTCTCTTGTTTACTTGTCTAATTTCATTCAAATTTAGAGAAGAATTAATAGTGGTTTGGGAGCGGAATTACGTGATGAGTTATGGTTAATTTGGTTGATTTGTAGAATTGAAAGAAGGCTGAGTCTGCATTTTATGGAATCGTTTGTGAGATTTTGAATGAAAGGTGTGATGTAACCCCAAATATCACACAAACAAATAATCAACTCAATTCCTACTTGAAATATTGAGCTCTTTGTTATTGCATTTTCCTCCCTTTAAAGTTTTTTTGGGTTGTGGAAGTGATAACTGGGTTTGTGTGCAAACTGGGTAGGCGGAAGAAATTGTTATTACGGGGTTTTGGAGTTTCCATTTGTTGGGCTATCTTTAAAAACTTTTGTTAGTGTTGCGACAATTTCTGGGTTTTTTGAGCAAAAAGGTTCTGATATGACCCCAATTAATTATTACGGAGCTTGCACTTAAATTAATAGAGGTTTTGTGATCTGTTTTTGGGTTAAAAACAGGGGATGGGTTGATTTTCATTTGAGTAACATAATTTTACAGTTGGTTTCTTCTTCATTCTGGTTTGTAGGACCAAATGAAGAGCAAGCTTTTATATACGTCTTTTTTGGATCATTCTTAGGCTTTATTGATATGTTAGTTTTATGCCTGGAAATTTCTTGAATGGTTTTGGATTTAAATGATAGAGAGAATACAATTTTGAACTCTCTGAAAGACAGCTTACAGCTTTGTTATCAGGTGAAGGATTCACTGCCACTGTTAGTTATTTAATTACTGTAATATTGGTGTTGATTTTCTTACCTTGATTTTGGTTGAGAGAACTGAATAAAAGGGCGTGAGTGAGATTTTATGGCTTCATTGGGTCAGTTGTTTGGTTCTTTAAAGGTAAATTATTTGGTGTTTCCAACGGTTGTTGCAATTGGAATAATTTCTGGGTTTATTTGGGTGAAAGGTAATGTTGAAAGCCTCAAAAGATGGTACCCCTCAGTTTGGCCCATTCCATGTTGAGAACCTCAAAAGAGAAAAAAATTGTTGATGGGAAAAAAAAACATTTTTTGTTGTCGGCCATAGTTCAGTACAAGAAAGATGCAAATCTTCACAATCCATCTCTTGCATGTACATTTTTTAACTCTGACAATTGAAGCCTAAGAGTATTACTTTCTAACCTTTACTGGACTTTGAATCTCAATATACCAGCTATACCTTCTGATTGTAGGCAGTTTGTGAATCTTGTGATATGTTGCAACAAAAGAGTTAGTTTATTTTTATTTTGGTTGATTTTATGAGTAGGCAACCGAGTTCATGGGTACGAGGAATCCTTAATAGTCTTATATGCTTTTATGGGCCCAAAAATCTTCTATAATAAGGTGAAAGGTATTGTTATCTTGTTAAGGTTTAGGTTAGAAAGGTTAGTGCTATGAATACCTGGAACCATAGAGGATACATTCTTTGTGGGGCGTGTATATCGTTTGATTAGTATCTTTGTGTGATCCAAGGTGTAATTAATTTATATTTTCTAACAAGTATATTAAGGGATAATATTGGAGGAGGATTCCTCCAAGCACTGATGAGGCCACCGAAGAGTATTGAACATTTCTGACCATTTTTGTTTTCTAGATATTTGTTTACTTCCTGTTATATTTATCCTTGGATGGGATCTCAGTATTTGGGAGAAATCTAGGTATATTTGACATTATAACACTTCAGTTTCCGTTCTATGAGTTCTGGAAGAAGGGTCTCAGTCTCAATACAGGATTATGGAACAAAAACAAACTGAAGCAGGGAATAATGTGGTGTAAATCATGTCGTCTAGTAAATCTGACTTCTTTAATTCGTGTTGCCCTAATGTAACAGTAAACAATCCATTGTTTCTGTTGAATGTCACTTTGGAGCCGCAAGTTCATAGAGGAAACTCCCTCTTAGAACCCGGCCATGAGAATCTCTATACCCATTTATTGCCTCAAAAGTGAGGTAAAGCCATCTGGATGGATTAGAATTGGTTTCAAGTTCTGAAATGATCCGAGGAGTTGCGATAACAACTGCTTGAAGAGGGTCTAAAACACAAAGTGAAATTTCTAAAGAGCAACAATGAGGCTAATGGTTACATCAAAGTCGTCTGATCATAAAACATGATGTATGAAAGCTTCCAAAGAGAAAATATTGTGTAATGATGTTGACATGAAGCATATAAACTTCTGTTGAGAATTTAATAAAGATGAGAACATTTTGATGGGTATGTGGTGAAAATAGGGAGATAAGTTTGCATTTAGGAGAAGATGATTAATATGATATGGGCATGTGCAGCA
Organism: Agave tequilana; assembly: GCA_038442645.1. NCBI lineage: Eukaryota > Viridiplantae > Streptophyta > Magnoliopsida > Asparagales > Asparagaceae > Agave > Agave tequilana. Next base: position 65,938 of record JAVJIF010005051.1, on the reverse strand, counting down.
GAAGGTTAGGAGGTCCCATATAAGGATGAGAGTGGGCAGGGCCAGCTCGTGGCCTAGTCGGGCTAGCCCGAAGAATTTGGGCTGGAGCCCCATCTAAATAACTAAGATGTCTAATTGGGCATGCCCATTTGACCCGAAAAATTTTCGGGTCAAATATGGGTGCTACACACAGCCTGCCCATAAGCCCGAAACCTGCCTACAATATGGGGCCGTTTGTTCGCGTAAAAGTCCGTAATTCGTAAATGACTTACAACCCAGTTACAACTACGGCGTTTGTTTGGACCGTAATTCGTAAAAGACTTACACAACACAATTACCCCTCACTTGCAACCCAATTACCCCTCACTTGCAACCCAATTATCACTCACTTACAGCCCAATTACAGTTAATTTGTGGTCATGCAAATTTGTATTTTTTTTATGTTAATATTAAATTTTTTTAATATTTAGCTTTTTAATATTTATTTGCAATATTAAAACTTTTTAAATCACCAAATAGTTAATTTTGTGATCAACTTTTTCACTTACGATTTACACATTACGACAATCAAACACCGTAAAGCATAATACACTTTTTCACTTATAACTTTATATTACCAACCAAACACCATAAAGTTTACATGCATGTAACTCATTTTCAACTGTAAATGACTTTACCAATTATAACTTACGAATTACGGCCAATTACGATAACCAAACAGACCCTATGCTGACGAGGCTGTTGTAGAAGTCTGGTGGTTGTTGGGGGAGTCAGGATTGCCGAATGAGAGAATGCTCGACGATAAGGTCGTGTTGGGCGCAATGGTGCTCTTCGACTCGACGGTTTTCATCACTTTTTTTGGCCTCTCGTGACGAATCCATTGACGAGCCACTGAAGGTGTTCGACGTAATGCTGGAGTTGGGTTGTTGAAGGAGTTGTTGTTGTTGTTGTGGCTCTATGAGGAGAGAGATTGCTGGTATGGCATCCCAAATGTTTGGGCTTGTGAACTAGTCTTGAGAGCCAAGCTCCCATTGATGGAAGCTAGGAGCATCGATCATTCCCTATTTCAAAATTGTGAACTTTGAGGGAAAATTTTTCGAGGAATTTGATGGGCAAGTGAGATAGAGATGTTTTAGTTGTTAAATATCTCACCGTTCAGCAAACCAACAAGCTGTTGGTGAGTCCATCGATAGAGGTTGATGAGATCAATCCTGAGAGTGAACAACATTAGCCCATGTTTAGAATCAAACAAGCATTAATTATTTCAGGGAAAATTAAGAAACAAACCTAAAAAGACTAAATTTGGAAGAAGACTAGGAGCACAAAGTTAGTTAAGAAGATGAGAGCATTGTGGGCAAGCTCTTTATAAAAATTTCTTTTTCTAGTGTTTTTTTTTTATTATAATAGTTAATGGGCTGGCCCGAAAGCTCATGGACTGGTCCAAAACCCCGTAGGCTCGCCTAAACGAAATGGGCACTATTTGGCGGGTAAATACATGCCCAATTTATGTTCGGGCCAGCCTAAAACCCGCCCATGGGTCAACTTCGTGCCCCGACCAATTCTCACCCCTAGTCCCATATCATGTTGAAGAAGGATTCTCAAGGGAAATCACAATATAAAGATACAAATTATTATGATTTTGATCATGTGGATTCATATATCCTTTCTCACGAAACTGTCAGTGTTGTGTATATATTTAGTAATGAATCACGGGTGAAATTAGATTGCGAGGTAGCTTATGCTAATAGGAAACACAAATTCATCTTCATATGCATGATGCTTGATCAAATCTCATCAAGTCGATCTGTGTTTGTTTGCTCTATCAGAAATGTCTGCAAATGAGACCATAAAGATTACGATCTTCTTTTAGAAGACCGTCAAATCTCTATGCAAACGATATATTAGCAAAACTTTTATGCCAGAAACTTTGAATGGCCTTCAGAGATGGACCATTTAGGGAGTTCAGTTGGAAGATGCCAAGACAACAGAATTTCTTGCCAATGTGCCATTGATTAAACAATTATCTGCTCAATTAAATGATAGTTATCTTTTGTTTTGAGAGAGAACTAATAAGCTTTGTGTCTTCTTCATCTTTCTGTTTGCCTGATTATCAGTTGGCTACTCAAAAAACTTTCATACTGTTCTTTTTGTTCTGGAGACATTGTCTAATTTTTACGACCATCTCTTGTTTGCAGGAATGTTTCCAATAAGCACGTGCAATGCTCGAAGATTGATTTTCTGTTGAAAGCCATGTGATTGGGAGCTTCAAATTCCCTTTAAACTATATGTTTTGGGCCCCCACATATATGTGTATCTCTGTAAAATTGTAACTTGATGATGTTAATACAGAACAAATTCGACCATTTGACGGCTGTCATTGGTAATAAATGAAATTATGAATTTCCACTTCAATTTCAATGTAAATGATTTCATTTAAGATTCGTGATTCAATTTATAAAATGCAGACCCTAATTGATCCTGATTTTTTCTGATTCAGATTGAGGAGGCCTGTCTCAATCATGAATGTTAAAGATTCATTGTCCAAAAAACGTTCACAGAATAAATACAATAGACACAACAATAAAATCAGAGATCTTTCCTACACATACTTGTAACAACATTTCTTGGACAAAATCAGAACTCAGATGCAGAACAAAGTTGTGGTTCTCCTTTACTTTTGGTCAATAAAACTTTTTCCTGTGAGTTACAGTGTGCTCTATATTTGTCCACATGATTTACACTTTCAAATTGGTGAACTTTCTGTGAAGTGGTGTTCTCTTATCTGTTTCTCATCTGCTGTTCACTGACAGTATACTTTGTCTATATGATTCTTTTTCTTTTTCTCTGTGAGGGCATCTAATATCGTTGCAACACAGCTTACATGACAGTTCAGATTAGAACGAGCGTAAACAGTCCTTGATCAGTTGAAAGATTGGATTGCCATCTGATGCATTTTCCCACTTCTCAAACAATATGCCATCCATTCTTGCTTGAACCCCACTAGATGATATAAGATCATGCAGCAATTCCTTCACAGTTGCGTCCACATTAAATAAGGAGTTCCCAATGCCGGTTAATATCTCTGGTAAGGTTGGCGATGGTTTCGACACCTCCACTAATCGAACCTGGGCTCAAAGTTTAGGGGGAAAAACAAAAACAAAAAAGATTAATACTTAATGTTTCCCATCCATATAGCACACTATCAATATTACATGCAATTGTATTGCGTGTGTATAGTTGAGAATCACCGATGTTCTACAAGAATTTAAAATGCTTATAAAAAATAAATGAAAACTCTTGAAAGTTTCTTATACAGTTCAAGTTGTTGCAAAACGGATTGTAATTATATCAGATAAAATTAAGTTTCAAACATCAAGATACCAGTCACCAGACCACATGGCTTCTAGTACGTACAGCCTTAGGATGTGTGTTAATCAAGCCCGACATAAACTTAGGATGTTTTGTTAATCATACGTTAATAAACTTTGTATGATTTTCAATACATAGATATTTTAAATTGATCATGCAATGGATCCATAACAGAATCTGCATTTAAGGGTTTGCACACATCAGATGTCTTCCATTCGTTTTCATGTTTTCAATGTTTTTGCGTGTGAAGTGCACACGCAAACATATATCAACAACGAGACAATGATCTACTGAAGAAAGACTTGTTCCAAAAAATAATAAACAAGAAATAGAAGACTCACCGGGCTATATTGTGGTATATTAGCCTTCTGTTTCGCAATGGCCACAGCTCGTGAAAACCCACCAATAGCATCAACCAATCCTCGGGAAGCTGCATCTTTGCCACTCCACACCCTCCCTTGAGCAACCTCCTCCATCTGATCTATCTGGTGACAGAACAAAATTTTATAGTTGCATAGATAGGGAGAAAGTATGCAGAAACAACAAATAAACAAAGAAAATGCTTACAGTCATCGATCGTGAAAATGCTGCTTTGTCTCGAAACGTTCTGTATGCATTTTGAGCAGATTTCTCAAACAGTTCTGCTTCATCTGGTCTGCAAGAACCAATGTTATAGTTGGGTTTTAAACTCGCACAAGGAACAACAGGAGACTCAAGCTTCAAACTTGCAAAATGACTCAAATATTATAGCAATAGTGTGTCAAATACAGTTTTAAATAAGAATAAACACTCTCATCTCATTATGGAAACCTCTGTAGCAGTTCAATGCTCAATTAATTCTTTTTGTAGATGTTCTATTTGCTAAGGTTAAAGCAGTCAAATATGATTTAACTGCAACCGACATGAACATGAATTTGGTTATTGAAAGTTTGTAAAAGGACCAATATTGATCATTGGAGGGAAATAATAAATTAAACATAAGTGGGTTTCTCATCACAACGATAACTTTTGTGAAGCTGATTTCTGTTAGTACATCATTACCAGCCTGCTAAGTTTCGATCATTTTCAGATTGGTTCTGAGCGGGACAAGGAGCTGTTGGTGTTCATGATCAAAACACCGCCATCAGAATCTTGTTCTTGATGGCACTTGAAGTAAACAAATAAAATGATCAACGCACTAAAATTAATATAATGCAAAAACATATATGAACACAAGAATTTATGTGAAAAACCCAAACGGGAAAAATTACGGGTTGAGCTTGGAGCTCCGAGGGGGGTTTCACTCAAAATTAGCAAAAAGAAACAAGGCACACCCGACTACACAAACTTCTATTGTACACAGCTCACACACACACCCACCTTCAACAAATTCAATGCCAGAGCCCTCCTCAAGTAAGAAAGATAAACGCTCATCCACTCAAATACTCCCTATCTCTCAAGAGAGAACAAGTGGATCACACTTTTCAACTAAGATCAAGAATAGCAAAGTATTCAGAAAACTGCTTGCCTTTCCACAACAAGGAGCATGCCTATTTATAGAATTGAGTGAACCCACCAAGTCGTCCTCGTTTCCTCCCACTTTCATGCATGTACAGGAAATCTTGGGAATTCACAAAACCACTCTAAAGGTTACTAACCCTTTGAAATTCTCCATGTAGATTCATGCACCCAGAATGTGAATGGATAGAGCACTTTGACTGGAGATAACTTCTTCAATACAGCTCCAATTCGACTGATTCAAAGCTTGACATACAGCTGAAATGATTCTCTACAACTTTTGTATTGAAGACCGAGCTAAATAAAGACTGCATCATGATCGAAATGTCCATGCAAAACTGAATCCTGTCACAGAAAACTGTAGGCTGAAAATTGGCTAAGTACTTGACTGAAACCCGAACAAGTAGAAATATCGAGCCAACCGATAACAATGTCTACCTTGGCGAGATAACTGATGCCATTTGAATTGTTGAGCAGTCCATGAGCAAACAACTCCTTCTCCACCTTGATGAGTATCAGCTCACCTCCACGCACCTCTAGTGGCTAAGTGCACTTGTCAACTAACAAGTTTTCAGATTTAGCAAGCTCAAATAGTACTTGAACTTTCCTGCCGTAACGGATTTAGTGAGAAATTCAGACTCATTCTCGTCCGTGTGAACTTTCTCTACCTCGATTTCTCCCGAGTTTAGCGAATCTTGAATCCAGTGATAACGTACTTCAATGTGTTTTCTCCTTGCATGAAAAACCTAATTATTTGCAAGATATATGGCACTTTGACTGTCACATTTAACCTTCACCAAACCTTGCTTCAAACCCATTTCATTTACTAAACTTTAGGCCAAATAGCTTCCTTTGTAACTTCCGTCAAAGCAATGTATTTGGATCATAGATATCCAACATAACGGTCCTCCACCGCAAGTAAAAACATAGCTTGTAGTAGACCGTCACTTGTCCAAATCTCCCGCATGATCGGAGTCAATGAAACCGATGATGCACACCTCTTCATATTGTCTTTCAAACATAATGTCCAAGTTCTTTATGCCCTTCAAATACCTCAGAAACCACTTGATAGCTTCCCAATGCTCTCTACCTGTATTTGACATATATTTTGATACAACACTCATACTTGAGCAAGATCTGGCCTTGTGCACACCATAGCGGACATTAAGCACCCAACTATGCTTGCGTACGAAATCTTCTTCATTTCTTTAAATTCGGCTTCGGTAGACGGACTTTTCTTTGCACTCAAGACGAAGTGTGAAGTCAATGAAGTGGACACGGGCTTGGCATCAACCATGTTAAACTTCTCAAGCACCTTGCTGATGTACTTCCCTTGAAAAAGACAACCTCCCATTTTCTGGTCTTTTTTAACTTCATTCAAGGATCTTCTTAGCGACATCAAGATCCTTTATGTCAAACTCTTTACTCAACATTCTTTTGAGGTCTTTTATCTTTGACATATCCCGACATGCAATCAATATGTCATCCACATATAGCATTCAGATAATCATGTGGCCATCATCAAATGTGCGAGTCAACAATCGTACTCACCTCTCTTGTAACCGATTTGGAGCATACGAAGCGCTTGTACCATTGCCTTGGGGATTGCTTGAGCTCGCACAAACACTTCTTTAATTTGCACACAAGGTCTTCTTTTCCTACTTTTACGAATCCTTCCGACTGAGCCATATAGATAATTTCCTTTAAATCCCGTCAAGAAAAGTCGTCTTCACGTCAAGTTGTTCCAGCTCCATGTCATGTTGTGCCACAAGAGATAGCAACACCCGTATAGATATCTGCTTGATCATTGGAGAGAAAATTTCATCGTTGTCAATTCCCTCCTTTTGTGAGAACCCCTTCACAACTAATCTTGCCTTGTAGATAGGAGCCTCCTTTTAATTTATGCTTTCTTTCTTTCGATAAATCCACTTAGAGCCGATGATCTTTCGATCTTTGGGTTTCAAAACTAACTCCCAAACAGAGTTCTTGTGGAGTGATTTCATTTCCTCCGATATAGCACCCATCCATCCTTGCCACTTATTGCTTTCAATAGCTTCTTGGAAATATGATGGATCACCTTTACCAGCCAGAAGGGCATAGGATGCTTCAATATACATGTTTGTAGGCTTGATAGTCTTCTTTGCTCGTGTTTGTGCTAAGCTTGTCAACATGAATCTCCTCCGATATTTGTTGCTCCTCCTCGTGTTGGTTCTCCCAGCTAGCCCCCTTCTTGATGATAGAAATCTCGTAGCATCAACATCTTTCTTTGCCCCATCATTTGCTTCAGTCTTTGAAGTGGTTAGCTTATCGAACACAACGTCCTTACTAAGCATTTTTTTGTTTTTCGAATCCCATAACTTGTAGCCCTTCACTCCCTTCTGAAAATCAAGAAATATGCACTCAAGTGACTTAGGCTTTAGCTTGTTCCATTCATCCCTTGGAACATGAACATATGCCTTGTATCCGAAAACATTCAAAGTAGAATAATCGAAATCCTTACCCTACCAAACTTCCTCGACGCACTTGAAATTCTACAACCAAATATGCGGCGTGGTTAGTCGATTCTGTCAAAAAAGATTTGGGCAAACCCACATGAAGTCTTATGCATCTTTCTCTCTATGAGAGTTCGATTCATCATCTCCGCTGTGCCATTTTGCTGTGAGGTCTTCCTCACAACGAATTGCCGAGTAATGTCTTCTTACTTGCAAAACTCCATGAACTTTTCATCTCGATATTCACCTTTATTGTCACTGTGCAAGTACTTGATCTTCCACCCCATTTGGTTCTCTACCTTGGCCTTTCATTTTTTGAACTTCGCAAAGACTTCAGATTTCTCCCGCATGAAGTAGACCCAGATTTTTCGTGAATAATCATCCATGTATATGACATAATAGCGAGCACCACCATGAGATTTTGTCGGTGTCGGCGCCCACACATCGGAGTGAATTTAATCGAGAATCTCCTTCGTGCAGTTTTCCTTTTTCGTAATCTTAAAAGAAACATTGGTTTGCTTCTCAAATACACAATACTTGTAAAAGTTCAGCTTGCAAGATTTCATGTTCTTTAATAATTTCCTCTTATGCATCTCCTCCATAGCCCGCTCACCCATATGGCCAAGACGAAGGTACCATAGATGAGCCGAGTTATCCTCTAAGTTCTCTGGTGTGGATATAGCAGCTTCACTAGAAATAGTACCTCCCAAGAGCTTGTATAAGTTGTTCGGAAGCATTTCCCCTCGCATAATCACCATCGCTTGCTTCCACTTGAAGAATATGTGTGTTCATTTGCATCAAGAGTGCCCAAAGAAATGAGGTTCTTCTTTAGAGATGGAACATGACGCACGTTGCCGAAAGTACGAATAATGTCATCATACATCTTCACTTTCATCGTGCTAATGCCAACAACCTTACAAGCAGCATCATTCCTCATGAGGACTTCACCTCCATTTTTCTTCTCATAGTGTCGAACAAATCCTCATTTGCACACATATGAAAAGTACAACCTGAGCAAGAATCTACAAATCTGAAATTGTTTTACCAAAAGAAACCGAAAGAAGTTCGACATTATTCTCCATGGTAACTCCGGCCGTAGTGGTGTTCCAGGCTTCTTACCTTCTTTCTGATCAGCTTTAAACTTCTTACAATATTTCTTGAAGTGATCCTTCTTATGACAATAATAGCATTCCACATCTTTAAGACTCATGAATTTTGATCTTGACTTTTCGCGGTTGTCAAACTTGTTACCTCTTTTCCTTGGATCGCCCCGATGATATTCATTCGATCCCTTGATGAGTAGGCCTTCATTCTTCATGTCATCACACGTGTTCTTATTCATCTTGACATGATGTCTTGGACAACCTCAATCTGAAGAGTCTCCTTGCTAAACATTAGCGTGGTCCGAAAATGTTTGAAGGACGACGACAATGACCGCAGCAAAAGTAAAGCTTTGTCTCCACTTTGTACTTGACCTCCACCCGCAACAACCCGTTAAACTCATGGAGGTGCTCCATAACATCACCTCTATCCTACATACGAAGATTAAGCAATTGATCTTTTAGGAATAGCTTATTAGAAAGCATCTTTCCTATGTATAACTTCTCAAGTTCTCATGTGTACCTTTCTGCGGTCTTCTCATCCATGAAATTATCGTCTTGAGATCTGCCTTATTCCAAGCCTCAGCAGTCACCGCTTCGGGCTTCTGCTCGATGCTCAATATACACATGTGGAGATCTTATTGAATAAGAATGTTTTTCATCTTCCGCTGCCATAGAGCGAAGTTGGTCTGCCCATCGAATGACTCTAACTCAACCTTCACGCCATCGACCACCGTCTTCTCTTCGGCCATCGCGAACACCCAACGGAGCTCTTATACCACTTTGTTGGCGTTCACGATCAAAACGCCGCAGTCAGGATCTTGTTCTTGATGGCAGTTGAAGTAAATAAATAAAATGATCAACGCACCAAAATTAATGTAATGCAACAACACAGATGAACACAAGAATTTACGTGAAAAACCCAAACAAGAAAAATCACGAGTTGAACTTGGAGCTCTGAGGGGTGTTTTACTATGTCAGAACTAGCAAAATGGTACATGGCACACCCGACTACGCCAACTTTCATCGTACTCAGCTCACACACATCCACTTTCAACAAACTCAACGCCAAAGCCCTCCTCAAGTAAGAAAGAAAAACTCTCATCCACTCAACACTCTCAAGAGAAAATAAGTGGAACACACTTCTCATTAGGATCAAGAATAGCCAAATGTCCAGAAAACTGCTTGCCTCTCCATAACAAGGAGCATGCCTATTTATAGGCTCCACGTTATCTTCCCACTTTCATGCATGAGCAAGAACTCTTGGGAATTCACAAAACTAGTTAAAAGATCACAATCCTTTGAAATTCTCCATGTAAATTCATGCACCCAAAATGTGAATGGATAGAGTACTTTGACTGGAGATATCTTCTTCAATACAACTCCGATTCGAGTGATTTGAAGCTTGGGATGCAGCTGGAATGATTCTATACAACTTTTGTATTGAAGACCGAGCTAAATAAAGACTGCATCATGCTCGAAACATCCATGCAAAACTGACTCATGTTACATAAAACTGTAGGCTGAAAATTGGCTAAGTACTTGGTTGAGTCCGAAACTCCTTGAATCAACCCGAACAAGTCGGAATATCGAGCCAACCGCTAAGAGACGCCAGCTACCCCTCCCAAGAGGAACACTAAAATATTTTACGTTTTTTGACGTGACAGGCATCCCAACTCATGGACACTTGAGGGCACCATGTCTAAGTTTGTTTGTATGAACTCTGACCAATTTCGTTAAATGATTACTCACTGCATACATAACTATATACATATTTGCATGCACATCCACGAAATAGAACCATATTCCATCTCGAACTTTCAGAAGGTTCTTATGTCAGATACTTCGGGACACCCGGACACTTGACAACCAGACACTAGGTAAACCAGGTCTTGTGTCCATGTAACACTGCTGATCAGAGGCAAACAGAGGATCCAATATCATCTAAATTAAGGTACCAATATTCTGTGATTATAGTTCTGTTTTTTCAGTTGAAAGTTCCATAATATTTCCATTTTTATGTTTGCCTTAACTTGCCATAAATGCCATAGTTCATCACCCATTGTCTGTGACAGTTGTGATCTGCAACACGTCAGTTCTGGGAGAGTTTTATCATGACGTATTAGTCAATGTCTCGAATGGGACTATAGTACACCATGACATAATAGGGTAATATGATGTAAAAAGGAATCACTGAAGCATGATAGACAGAACTCTGCAAGGGACATTTCAAAAAAATATAGTTCCATAAAAACTGAATAAACTAACAATTACATACAAGAAGAATATAATATTCCATAGCACACAACAAATATGAGAGAAGCAAAGGACTTGCAGTGAATTGTTTTACAAATACTTTGCAAAAAATAGATTAGTTCTTTAGAACCACAAACATAGCCCTGATTGCCAACTTAAGTAATTATGAAATACGTTTCCATCTTCCTTGAGGAAATGGTAATCCAATTACATATAAATGAGAATGAGAGAAACTCAACACCACAGTTTAAGTTATCAACATTGGAAAGGGACAGGACTGAGGCCAATATGGAAGTATGGATGTACTGACAGCTTAACAAGCATGTTGAATTTCCACTCAGTGGTTAATCCCAGAATTGATGCAGGGGGCACCCTGTGCCAATTAGATCTTCTATTTTCCCCTTTACTCAGGTAGTTCTCAAGTCATTTTCAATTTTTTTATTTTATAATTCTTGTTAATCCTGATAAGGATTTTCAGACTTTTTCTTTCTCTGTGCTTTGCATACTGGCAATGGCTATCAACATCCAAATCAGCCGTTCAAATAAGAGACCACTTCCTTCTTTTGATGGGTATTTTTCATGACATTCCAATCAGAGAGCCCACCCTCCCTCTCAATCTTCTTAACCTTAACAGGATCTAGAAGTTCACTCTCAATCATTCTTAATAGGAACTAGACATTCACTCTTATTTCTTAATGACATAATGTTACAATCAGAAAATAATATGTGCTTCTTGATACCACTCTTTATAGGATCTAGAGGTTCCTTTTTATTTTTAAATGACCCAATGTTACAAATAGAAAGTGTATAAAGTGATGTTCATGGTTTCGAGATAAAAGCTCTTGCTCCCATACAGCTTTGCGTTCATTGTAATGAAGAGTGGCTTCACTGAAGGAGAAGGCACTGTGCCATTATGTAGCTGTTTATTTGGATGTATGCTTAGGTTTGAGATTTTTTATTTGCTTTTGCTATTCAACAACAGAAAAGTGGGAAAGAACTAGGAAATTTTACAAGTGGGAGAGTCTGAAACTACTAGTTCTATAGTTCTATTCACACTGGACCGAGGGAGCAAAATAGCCCCCCTCTTCGGGTCTGTTTGGTTGTCATAATTGGCCGTAATTCGTAAGTCGTAATTGATAACCTCTTTTACAGTTGTAATGAGTTACATACATGAAAGTTTTACGGTGTGTGGTTAATAATATAAAGTTATAAGTGGGAAAGTGTATTGTGTTTTACGGTGTTTGGTATTCGTAATGTGTAAGTCGTAAGTGGAAAAGTTGACCACAAAATTAACTATTTGGTCATTTAAAAAATTTAAATATTGTAAATAAATACTAAAAATACTAAATATTAAAAAAATAATATTAATATAAAAAATAATACAAATTTGCATGACCACAAAATTAACTGTAATGGGTTGTAAGTGAGTGATAATTGGGTTGCAAGTGAGTGGTAGTTGGGTTGCATAAGTCTTTTACGAATTACGGTCCAAACAAACACCATAGATAATTGGGTTGTAAGTCATTCACGAATTACGACTTTTACAGCCTTTTACATGAAACAAACATCCCCTTCCCTATGCTCCTGCTTATATCTCACAATGACTCCCTTAGCGTAAACTGAGCTAAGACAAAACACAATATCTTAATTTAGAAGGTTAACTAGATGACTAGACCAAGATATCAAGCAAAAATCTTTTCGGCATTTAGCCTCTGGCCCTTTGGAGTGTACAGAAAGACAGTAACTAGCGTATTGTTGACGCTAATGAATGTCTGTAATTCATCCAAATTTGTTAATTAGAAAAAATTCGAGCAGAGCACCGCCAATTTGAGCTCTCTGATATTAGTCCTACCCACCTCAGGCCAATACTTAAAATGACTGCAGAACATTTCAAAAGAATTCTATTTTTGGTCAGGCCTTGTTCCTTGGGGAATTGGGAAACTTGCGTCCTATGCTTCCAATCAGATATAGCATGTGGTAGAAATTTCTGTGTCATCTGTGAGCTACAAGTAGCTTGCTTACAGAAACGAAACAGATACTCACCTAAATGGACGTTGTTCAGCAGCAAAAAGCTCAGCATATTTTCCTCTTGATATTATCTCCTTGTTGTAGCCAATCCTTTCATATAGCTTCCCTAGATTGAACTTCCCTACAAGGTAAAAAGTGTCAGAACCTGCAGCTTGCAAAACAAAATGACCATGTGCATAAAGATGGGGCTTATAGCAGACTTGGAATCATCTAAAATTTGCTTAGGTAATGACCATGAAAACTACTAGCAATCAGCTGTTTAAGTGAGACTGAAAAATCAAATATATTGGCATTCAAATAAAAGGTGTAACAAGTTTGGAGAGTGAAATATGGTTAAAGACAAAACTGCACTTTGCATACTGAACACAAAAATATTGTTCTATAAAAAGCAAAGAAAGTCAGGGATTCTTGAAATCATCCAGATAACGTTATATTTTATTTGCATATAACAAAAAAGAAAGTATTTTATTTAATCATTTTCTCCTTTACAGCAAATTAGCAATCATTTATTTAGAACAATGATGTGATAGCTTAGTTGATGACTTTAATTTCAGTACCCATTAACTGGTAGTCATACTTCATGTCAATTCTCACCCCCACATAGATGGGACATGGATTCTTGGTTCTTCTGTATTGGGCACAAAGTAGCAAGTCCAATTATCAAAATTCAATTACTAACACCAGAAGCTCCACCATGTCTGTCCAGAGCTCATTGCAAATTTAATTACAATATCAAAACACTAGGTTCACCTGTAACAACTCCAATCGAACCAGTTAAGGTAAGTTTCTCAGCAACTATAGTTTGTGCTGCCATAGCCATGTAGTATCCTCCACTCGCAGCAACATCAGACATGGATGCAATCACAGGTTTTGAGGCAGCAAGAAGCCTGATCTCCCTCCACATTCTGAATGGAAAAAAAAAAAAAATCAAAATCAGATATTGGCATTAGAAACTTTACAAGTGAAAGATAAACAATAATAGAATAACTAAATGCTAGCACTGTGTATACGATATGACTAATAGAATAACCACAAGAAAATACATGGGAATCATCCACGATATACAACAAACAAGAGAGAGTGGTCGATAGTATATTCTTGAGGGAGGCAAAAATTAAACTCTGGCACTTGAAAACTAAACACTCGCACTCCATAGGGTCTTCAACTCTGTTTTCCCACTTGCAGTACTTCCCCATTGAAAAGAACAGTGCACTGACCAAATATAAAAAACTAAGGCTCTACCGTTCTATGCAGAACTACCATTCAATAAGAACATATTACACGATGAACGTTAATTACCACAAGAAAGAAATAAAAACATGTGGCTTGAATCAATTTTACAAAGAAATCACTACAAGAAAATTGAAGTGGTTAGTAGGTAGATAATACCATCTAATTATTTCATCATATATTAGCCCTAATGAGGGTGAGGACAGATGAACCCTCATCTAATTATCTGATCATATATTACACCTAAACCCTCCAGAAATTTGAGACTTCAACCACCTAAACCCTCCCACTGCTCTGCTGCTATGATTAGCCCAACATTTAATGATAATACTTTGCAATAATACCTTACTAGTAACTAAACACTTGCGTCTCTCGGAGAATCATCATTATGCATATTATGAATGACAAGATTCAGGTCAATGAGGACTGAGACCACATATTGCAATAGTTCAATTTACTGATGTCAGCTGATTATAACTACTGTTAGATGTAGCGGACATTTTGGCCATATCCTGTTGGACCAGTAATATCTCAAAAAAAATAATAAATGAAACCATAATGTTAATTTATGAGATTGAGAGAGAGAGAGAGAGAGAGAGAGAGAGAGAGAGAGAGAGAGATAAGGTCTCAGCCTCATACTCTAATCTATATCTATAATAGTCAATACATAGTACTCCTGGTCTCACGGGCAATGTGGGACTAAACCCAATATACCAATACACAATATCTCTCTCAATACTCCCCCTCAAGCTAGAGCATATAAATTATACATGTCCAGCTTGTCACAAATAAAATTTACTCTTGTTCTACTAAGTGGTTTAGTAAGAAGATCTGCTAGCTGGTGTCTTGATGCTACATGTTTTGTCATAATGATTATTTGGCTCAAGCTTCTTACGAATTATATGACAATCAACCTCAATGTGTTTGGTTCTCATGGAACACGACATTTTCAGCAATGTGTATTAATGTCTTGTTGTCGCCATATGGTCTCATAGGACACTCTGGGGGGAACCAATCTTTGTCAATAAATCTCTGCTCTAGATTAGCTCTAATGTCACATTTGTCGCCATGTACTACGACTTGGCACTAGACCGAGAGATCACACCCTGCTTCTTGTTTTTTCATGACACAAGATTTCTTCCAAGAAGAAACAACATCTTGGGATCGATCTCCTATCAAAAGGGCACCCTGCGCAGTCTGCATCAGAGAAGCCTGCTACTCGGATGTGTCCCTGATCTGAATAGAGAAGCTCTCCCTGGAGCTTTCTACAAATGCCTCAAAATCCTTATTACAACCTCCAAGTGGGTAGTCCTCGGTGCTGACAAAAACTGACTCACTACATTGACGTGAATATGATGTCCGATCTGGTCACTGTCAGATAGTTCAGTTTTCTTACAAATTTCATGTACCTCCTGGCATCTTCAAGAAGCTCCCCCTAATCTGGTAGAAACTTCGTGTTCACATCCATCGGAGAATCAATAGTCATGTATTCTAACATCTCAACCTCTAAAAGTTAGTCAAGTACATATTTTTTCTGTGATAAAAGAATACCCTTCTTGGACCTGGCTACCTCAATGCCTAAGCAAGGTTCTAAATATCGGATATCGAGGTCGTATCGAATGGGGTTTTTTCATATCGGATATCGGATATTGGGGAGAGATCAGGGATATGCGCGCATATCGAGCGTTCATATCAGACACTATATATTATGAAATATTGATAACTAAAAGTTGGTTTAATGTCATAGATATCTACCTAATAAAAATGATGTAATATGCATGCAAAGACAGTAAACAATAATGTACATTTGCACGCAGTCGTTTAATAAATAAGTCATTTCATATCGAGTGATATATCGGGCGTTTATCGGCCGATATCGGGCGATTTATCGGCCGATATTTCAAATATTGGCCGTTATTTGCTGCAAATGATATGACGAACGATTTCCCCATATCGTATCGCAGAAGGCAAAAAAGGAGATATCGGAAGACATCTCGGCTGACTCAGCTGATATTTAAAACATGGTGCCTAAGAAGTATTTCAGGGATCCAAGATCCTTGGTCAAAAAGTGCTTCTAGCCTTCTACAAGTACTTATTCAGGCTATCAATCCCCTTAGTGTCATCTCCTGTGATCACAATATCATCCACATACATAACAAGCAGAATCCTCTTCCCATGCTATATCCGCCAAAACAGAGTGATTTTTCTCTGCTCGACAAAAATTAAACTCTTGAATCACTGACACAAAGCACCAAAACTAAGCTCTCAGAGACGATTTAAACTAAGCTCTCAGAGACGATTTCAGATTATAGAGTGACTTTTTCAACATGCAAACCTTTTGTGCACACCCCCTGCTACATGTAAATCTCCTTATTAAGAATACCATTGAGAAATACATTCTTGATGCCCAACTGATGAAGTGGTCAGTGATAAGTTGATGTTAATGACACCATGATCCGCACAAATGTTATCTTCACGATCAGAGAGAAAGTATCTACATAATCCAATCCATAACACTTCCGAGTGACCTTTGGCAACCAATCTTACCTTTAAGCGAACCAGAGACCCATCTAAGTTTAACTTGACAGTGTAAACTTATTTGCACCCGATGACTTTCTTCCCCAGTGGAAGTGTGACCAACTCTCAAGTCTTATTCTACTCTAAACATGTCATCTCCTCTTATATCGCCTGAGTCCAACCTGGAATAGACAGTGCTTCTGACACATTCTTGAAAACCGAGCATGAGTCCAAACATAAAATAAATGACCGAAAAGAAGATGATAAATAAGCATAAGAAACAAAATTGGAGTATGCTAAGTACAAATACGTTTGCTTTTTAAAAATTCAATGAGAAGATCCTCAATATAAAAATTACCAAGTAATTGAGCGGTGACAGTCTTACTCGATGCTTGCGTGAGGCTTGGTACTGAGGCTGGTGGTGGTACATGAGTAGGAGTTGTTCGTTTTGTATAGACCTGAATCAGATCCTGAAATCAAAGTGTACATTTACCAGTCACGTTTTTAGATGTGGACTCACTGCAATTGAGTAATGTCTCTTGATGGAATAGGTAATCATAGTCATCCTCTAACACAGAAGGAGATGTAGAAATCTCAGGTTTAAACCCAGAAAAGTTACATCTACAGATAAGACATATCAGCCTATAGAGGGACAAAAATATTTAAAACATTTCTGAGTTCTAAAGTAGTCAAGAAATATCCCTTTAAGAAACCGAGAATCAAGTTTTGTCTTATGAGGACTATGATTATGGACAAAATAAAGAGACTCAAAAATCTTATGAGACAAAGGGAACAAATCAACACCAGGTACAGAATGAAATATGAGATTTTATATTACAATACAAAGGATGGCATTGTCAAGTAACAAGCAGTTAAAATGACCTTGTCCCAAAATTCTTTTAGTACCTATTTATGAAACAGAAGAGTCCTAACAATGTCAATAAGGTGTATATTCTTACATTCAAGTACCACATTATGTTGAGTGTAAACGCAAAAAAAATTGATGCAAGATTTCATTTTGTTCCAAAAAAATATCTAAAGTTCTTGTCCAGATATTTAGCATTATCAGATCTCAAAATTTTAATGTTAGAATTAAACTGATTTTTATTTCTGAATAAAAGACCTTAATGTGAAAAACACCTCAGAACAAGATTTTAGCAGACATATTCATGTGACACGAAAATGATCATCCACAAAGCTAACAAAATATCTAAATCCCAGTTTTGAAGGTAGTGGACATAGACCCCATACATCAGAATGTACTAAATCAAATGGTTTATCAGCCCTTTTATTGACCTGACTAGGATAAGATACATGATGGTGCTTCTCTAGCTGACAAGACTCACATTCTAAGGATGAAACCTAACCTAAATTAGAAAAAAAAAAGTTTTAGTGTAGGTACAGAAGGTGACCTAATCGACAATGGTCATCCACTGTTGTAGAAGTGCTGATGCAGGCCACCTGATCGGATGTCAACCCTAGCTCATATAGTCCATTTCACTCATGTCCTGTGTCATTCCTCTTCCCCATCCCAAGCTTCTGAAATACACAATGCGTCAAGAAAAATATCACTGTATAATTTAAAGCTTAGTAATCTTAGTTACTGATAATAAGTTGTAAGAAAAATGAGATAAATAGAACACAGATGATAAAGGGAGATTAGGAGTGGTAGCAGCAGTACCAATGCCTTGGATTGGTGCACGGGAGCCATCTACTAATTCTACAAAGTTAAAGTATGAGGTAAGAGTAAAAGAGAACATAATACATCGGTTCCCAGTCATGTGATCAATAGCTCCTGATCTATAACCAAGTTTTGATATAGACAATTTAAGATAAGATATAAAAGTACATGTTTGAGCTAGAGTGGTAGAGAGATAGAGATGTTCGCCTGGACTACTATAATCACTGGGATGAGTGCGACTACAATGATGGTTGGTTCTCCATTACCATGAACATGACCACTACGATCAGCACCACCTCTAGAGTAATGGGAAAGCTCAATCTCTAGTTATGTTTATTATCCAAGTCACGAATTGCATCTTGATCATCTTTATGGTCATCAAAGTCTATAAAAGCATAGCCTGGAGGCTTTCTCACAACTCAAATACGTCTGATAACTCCATATGTTCAAAACTCATTCTCAAGCTTTTGCTCAGAAACACGGGCATCCAAATTGCTAACATAAACACGAGACATCGCCAACAACAACTCCTTGTGAAGACTATAGATGCGTAGCTCTACCTTCCATGATTCCAATGCCTCGAGAATCGCCCGAATCGGGCTCTGAACGAATGTGAAATGGCCCGAAAACTAAACCCAAACAAGTTAGCATTGTAGTTGGCGGCTCAGTCAGGTCAGCTCGACTCGGCTTGGTTCGGTCGGCTCAGGTGAGCTCGGTCGGCTCGGGTCAGCTCAGGCCAGCTTGAGGCGACGCGGATCGGGTCGGTTTACTGAAGCGGGTCGGGCATGATTCCTCCATCGGACCTACGAGATGAAGACAGTGACGGCACAAATCAACGAAGATGGTGACTGCGTGGGCAGGTAGCGACGACGATCATCAAGGTCATTGGTGCTTGGCGAAGAGCTGTTGCCGACGAGACGAACGATGACAACAAGGCTGAAGACGACGACAATGAGTAACGGGAAAACCCAAATCCACCTCAGTGTAGATTAACAAAGATGGTGTATGCGATGATCATCAAGGTCTTCAGTGCTTGGCAAAGAGCCGCTGACGATGAAGACGAACGACGATGATGAGGCTGAAGACGGTGGTGGCGAGTGCTGAATATGACAACAATAGAGACGAGGACAATCGGCGATGAACGGACGCGTGGTAGCAGCGACCGCGACGCGATGGTGGCCAGAGACAATGGCAGAGAAGAGACAATGATGGCGGCGGTGGCGAATGGTGGGATAACTAGGGTTAGGGTTTGGGGGGTCGGGTGGAAGGGATGATGAACACTAATGAACTTTTTTTAAGAGAAAGATACAATGTGTTGCAATTTCAAATTATTGTTCGAAAGATCCCCAATACAAAGCCAGAATCCAGATTAAGAATCGGTGCTCAGTTCCAAGCAAAAGTTTCATTTGCATCAGCACCAAAAGATCTACAATTGAAAACGCAGATTGACTCCAAGTCAGTGATCAAAATATCGGCCGTTCCGGGTCCGACTCGGCGGAGTCAGAACCAGAAAAAAGCTGATACGATATCGTTCTGCGTTCCAGGTATCTGGCGTCGTGTTGATCGACTCGGCCGTATCGGCCGAGCCAACCCGATTCATGGTTGAGTAGGCCGATACGGTCGAGTAGAGCCTGTGAAGGAACAGTTTCACCATCCGTGAAGGAGCAATGTTGATCTCGTGATCTTTTAGCTTTGCACGCCTTTAAAAATGCGTGGATGGAGAGTTTGAGGCAGCAAAAGAGAAAGCAAAGAAAAAATTACATCTTCGTGACTCCATCGGAGCACCACCATCATCGCCGGCGCCTTCCCCCCTCTCCCGTCGCCGCCTCCTCCGGCTAGGTACACTTTCCCACTCCCTTTCCCTCTCCCTCCCTCTGTCGTCTCTCTCTGGTTCTCTCTCTCGGCCTCTCTTCTTTCTTCATCTGTCTCTCCCTCACTCTACCGTCTCTCTCCCTCTCGCCCTCCCGTCTCTCCCCTTCTGTCTCTCCCTCACAGTATATCTCTCTCACCCTTTTGCCGTGTCTCTCTCCCCTCTCTCCCCTACTGTAAATCTCTCTCTCCTCTTTACCGTCTCTCTATTAGGATCTCTCTCTCGCGCCCTCCCGTCTCTCTCCTTCTGTCTTTCCCTCTGTGGATCTCTCCCCCTCTCAAAAATCTAGATTAATATAGTTAGTTTTAACTTAATTTAGTACTTTTAATGTCGTTAAATTTAATTTAGTTACACCATTCATTAATCTAAATTTAACTAAAATTTAATTAACTAAATTAAATTAATTTCATTTAATTGAATTAAATTTAAATTAATGTGTTTTAAGTAATTTTAGTTAATATAAATTAGTTCTTTTAATGTAGTTAAATTTAATTTAGTTACGCCATTCATTTAGTCCAAATTTAACTAAAATTTAATTTAATTAACTTAATTAAATTAAGTTCATTTTAATTGAATTAAATTTAACGTAATGTGTATTAAGTAATTATAGTTAATTTAATTTAGTTCTTTTAATGTAATTAAATTTAATTTAGTTACACTCATTCATTTAGTCATTTAATTAATTACTTAATTTAGTAATTTCTTACATATTCTCATTGAAACAGAAAACAAAAGCATGTTCACATCGAGAGTGTTAAAAAAAATTAGAAAATTCATTTCAAAGTTCTTCAATGAGGTAAGTACAGGTGTAAGAGATGGAGATGATGATGGTGGTGAAGATGTGAGGATTTTATCTCGTTCAAGTATTGATGCTGGTGAAGATTTTGAAGATGTAGATGTTGATGTTGATCATGACGACAACAAAAGTGATGGCAGTAGTGATGGTGATGACAATAATGAAAGCAACAACGATGATGATAGAGGAACTTATGGTATTGAGAAAGTCAACAAGTTGGTGCTATTTCGTTAGATCCAAATTATAGTCTTGAAGGTCACTTGTAAGGTTTGAGTTTAACATATGACCATGGCCACAGACCACAATTTGATAGATCTGCGAGTACTATTATTGATTTCTCTACTTATCATAGAGATAATTATAATGATGATTTTGTGCCTCATCGCAATTTCATGTGAAAATGATTAACCTGCATGTATTTGGTGAAATGGACTACATTATGAATATATTTTGATGTTTAGTTTGTTATGTGATATGTTTTGGACATGTGATACATAAATTTAATTTGATTTTTTTTCTAAATTTCAGAATGCCGCCGAAGCACCGTGACATTTGATGGGAACATGCTACATCTGTTGGTGGAGATAGAAAATTGGTGAAGTGCAATTATTGTGGAAAGATAGTGCATGGTGGTATAATTAGAATGAAACAACACTCAGCACACGTATCCGGCCAGGTGGAAGCTTACTTGAAAGTCCCTAAAGAAGTGTCAACGCTATTGAGAAAACATCTCTCTGAAGGTAGCAAAGAGCATTCATAAAAGCCGAGAAAGAGAAATCTTCAACTGATGAAGCTTTTCTAAAATTGGGGGCGCTGAATCTGAAGATGAAATTGAAGTAGGTGGATTGAAAGAAATTGAAAGAAGACAATTAAAGCAAGTTATGAGAGAAAGTCATGAAATAACATAGAGAGAGACACAAGGTTATACAAAAGATGTTGGTGGCAATAGTTCACAACCTTCAAGATCAGGGATCAAGCATGGATTGCGGGGGAGTTTTACCACTAGAGAAGCTGAAATTCCTGTCCGTGGTATTGATCCTTACATGTTCTCACCGAAGCAGAAATCAATCAAAAGTATGTCCTCATCAGAGAATGTTAAAAAAGTTGGAAGAGCCATTTCGAAGTTCTTCCTCTACAATGCAATATCATTCAATGCAGCTGATAGTGGTCTTTACTATCAAGCAATGATTAATACAATTGTGGAGGTAGGCCCGAATGTTAAAGGCCCCACAAGATATCAAATTGGCAATTAATATTTGGAGAATGAAGTGAAAGAAGTTGAAGGTTATATTGATTCAATAACAGCAAAATGGCCGCAGTATGGTTGCACGATCATGTGTGATGGCTGAACTTCCGGACAAAGAAGTCTATTATTAATTTCATGATTTATTGTGATAGACACATAATATACCATACTTTAGTATGATACTACAAATATCCAGAAGACTGTTGATTATATATTTTCCCTTATGGACAAAGTTGTTGATGCAATTGGTGAAGAGAATGTCGTACAAGTTGTAATTGACAATGACGCATGTTTCAAAGCAGCCGGTCACTTATTGATGGAAAAGAGATAGCATTTGTTTTAGTCATCATGTGCAGCATATTGCATTGATTTGATATTTGAAGATATCGGTTCGCTGAAATCAGTGAAGGATATATTAGATGATGCTAAACTGATTATATCATTTATCTATAATAGTCTCAAAGTAATGAATTTAATGAAACAATTTACCAAAGATAGATTTGTTGAGACCGGTATAACACGATTTGCCACCGAGTTCATTGCTATTGAAAGCCCTCTCCGCTATGAGAGGGATTTAAAGAGAATGTGTACAACAACTGAATGGCGTGAGTTCAACAAGGAAAAGGGGTGGAAGAAGTGTGAGAGATAAAGTTTCTAACCTTATTTTGACTGATCGATTCTGAAAGGCAAGAGAAGTTCAAAATATTATGGATCCTCTTGTTAGGGTCTTGAAGATAGTGGATCAGGAAAAAAAGCAAACCTTATCTATTATTTATGAGGTTATGGATAGAGCTAAGTTGGCTATTAAAGCATCCAATAAGAATTGGAAGAAGTATTGGGATATCATTGATAAAATATGAAGGGACAACTGCATAAACACTTGCATGCTTCTGATAATTCATTTACACACTTACAATTTATAATTATTGAATAGAAATTGAAATTTTCATATTATAACTCTCATGTGTCTACATTATTGCAGCATATTTTTTAAATCTGGCCCTCCAATATTCAAAAAACGTTTTTACTCATCCAGAGGTGAGAGCAGGATTAAAGGAGGTGATTAAAAGGTTAGCCGAATTTGAAAAAATAAGCAAGAACTATTAATGAGGTAAGTTGTCATATCAATTTATTTACTTGTTTGCAATAATGTTATGAATTTGCAACTATTAATATTTACTCTATGGATTATCGTAGATCAAATTATTCATGGACGGAGTTGGAGAATTTGGAGTCTCGCTAACTAGACGGGTGGTGCAACAATCTCTTTCATCTGATTGGTAGATTAACTATGACGAAGAAGCTCTCAATCTGAAAAAAATTGCTATTAAAGTGTTAAGTCAAACTTATTCCTCATCGGGTTGTGAAAGAAATTGAAGCACATGATCACTTATTCATACAAAATTGCGCAACCGGTTGGCAATGAAAAAGTTGCATAAACTAGTGTTTGTGCATTATAATATGAGGCTGAGTGTAAGAAACTTGACACACCAACGTGATCAAGATGACTATTACAACCCAATCGATCTGAACCATGTTTTCAATGATGATGACATTGGATACGTGGATTCAAGAGAGAGAATAACCCATTTTGCGTGAAGATGATTTATATTGGTTCGATGAAGGGATAAGACAAAGTAAGAAAGATGTGCTAGGGATGGTGGTGATGAAGGCCCTAGCCAAAGGGTTAAGGGTATTGCGATGGATTCATCCACTTCTAGTGGTGATAATGAAGATGGTGGTAATGACGGTGAAGAAGCTGTGGTGATGAATCTGATGATAGCAATAATGGGGAACACCGGTGCTGAGAGAGGGACCTATGGTGTTGATGGAAGCCAACAAGGTGGTGCTGATATATCATGAGATTCAAATTATTATGCCACACAGAATACTGATCATGGAGGCCAACTAGGGATTTCAAATTAGCGAAGGCATTTAGAGCGCCTGGTTGATTTTTCTTCTGATGATCATTCAAGTGGACATGAGAATTACTCGTGGGGTTATCATAATCTTGAAGGTCATATGCAGGATTTGGACTTGACATCAGGCCAACATAACGGTATGGGATATAGCTATGATCAGATGCCACAACTTGAGAGATCTGCAAGTACTAGTCAAACATCTACTAGCACAGAATATCGATGTTTTGGGTATTATCATCCTGGTGCTGATATTGCACAACCGTCACCGCCATATTACTCTGATGATACATCCTCTGCCCAATCATTTCTGCCTACTGGAGCACAACAACATTCATCCTATTATCCTTATGGATCTGATTTTTTTACTTATCGTAGGGATGATTATGATGATGATTTTGTATCTCATCGCAATTTAATGTGAAAATGACTATATTATATATGTATTTATGAATATATTTTGTGAAATTTACTATAAATGCATTTATTTTGATATTTTAATAATGTGACGCATGTATTTATGCATTCTCTTCATGTTGAGTGTGCTACGTGATATGTTTTGGACATGTTATACATCAAATTTGATGTCTACAATTTTTTAAGATTTGTCGTGATTTTTTCAGAATTTTTTGAGCTTTTTATGACGTGTTTTGTGCGTATCGCCCGAGTCCGTTCCGCGACGCCAAGACCAATGTGGAACGGTGCCTTTCGAGTCGGCGACCGAGACCGCGACTTTGAACCATGCTCCAAGTAACTAAATAGTCTCCAAATTTCCCTTTAGAAAAACATATGAAGAAAGGATCAATTTATATTAAGGATTTATAGTGTGAAACTCTAATTATAAGTGGAGCAGCCAAATTCAAACAAGATTCTTTACGGAGGCTGTAGCATACTTCATTCTTTAATCATTGTTCTGTCTTGTAAGCAGTTTATCAGATCCTTTGCACAATTTGAAGGACCATCAAGGTGTCCTTGGGCAAACAGCCGTTAGGTCTGTACTGTTCTTGTTGTCCATGGAATCTGTGTTGATATCCTGTTTTTGCCATTGCAAGGTCAGAAATGGAAATTAGAGAAAAAGCACATCATATGACATGTTCAATGATTTCTTGCATTATAGATTTTCAATTTTTCATGCACACACATAGTTATATGGAAAGCAATAATGGCTTTTTTGACATGTTTTTGGATTAGAGGGCAATTCCATCACATTTTGCCACCAGTCATTCCTGAGTTTGGAAGGTTTAGGGTTAATTTTCTAAAATTCTAATTTCCCATTAATTTTAGTACGAAAATTAACAAAAGATGGCATTGTTTGCAATACTAGATATTGATGGCATTGTTTGCAATACTAGATATTGAATCAGAGGTTTTAACAAATTTTCAGATTCCTCTCATGGTGGCAAATTTGTAGTTACACCCTTCCCTAGACATCAACCAAGGGCATTCTCTCAGTTGCCGCAAGGAACCCAGTTGGACCTTGTTTTAATCACAAATAAATCATGCTAAATTAACTCTCAATTGGCATCTCAAGATTCCTAAATTATTTCTGATTAAGGAATTACATGAATAAAATCGGAACCTTGGATAGAGGCTCATGGCTTATCAATTGAAATTTTGAATTAAATTCCTTTCCGAGACTGGAGCAGATTTGAACCCAAATTCACTCTGAATTCCTTCTAATGCTATAACATTCATTTCCTTAATGCTAACGAGTTATAGTTTTACTAGGATTATGATTAGTTTACTTGCACCCTATGTTGATTCTACTCTATATAAGTGGCACAAAGGCTAAGGTTGAGGCGGAGCCGCACAATACACCAAGGAAGTTGCAGCCAGAAGAATAAAGGACTAAGAACCATCGACATGGACACGTATACAACACGCACACTAACATGGGACGCGACAATTTCCTAAAAAGTAGGACACAGGAACACACGACGTGACACTAGAATATGTATTAAATTAACAATAAGAGTGCATATATATATATATATATATATATATATATATATATATATATATATATATATATATATATATATATATATAGTCATGTTCTTTTTAGCCAAAGGTTCATACACATAGTTCCATGTGTCTAACTTCTTATATTGGGTGCATTCTTTCAGATGTCGCAAGGAACTAAGAACCATGGACATGGACACGGGTACAACACGCACACTGACATGAGACAACAATTTCTTAAAAAGTATGACACGGGAACACAAGACATGACACTAGAATATGTACTTAAATTAACAATAATAGTGCCTAAATTTACAGGCATAGTCATGTCTTTTCATCCAAAAGTTCATACACATAATTTCTTGTGTCTAACTTCTTATACTGGGTGCATTCTTTTAGATGTTGCGAGGAACCTAGTTGGACCTTGTATTAATCATAAAGAAATCATGCTAAATTAACTCTTAATTAACTTCTCAAGATTCATAAATTATTTCTGATTAAGGAATTACATAAATAAAATCGGAACTTTGGTAAGAAACTCATAGCGCATCAATGAAATTCTGAATCAAATTCCTTTCCAAAGTTGGGGCTGATTTGAACCCAGATTCACCCTGAATTCCTTCTAATGCTAGAACATTTGTTTCCTTGATGCTGACAAGTTCTGATTTTACTAGGATTATGATTGGTTTACTTGCACCCTATGTTTATTCTACTCTATGTAAGTAGCACAAAGGCTAGGGTTGAGGGGGAGCCGTACAATACACCAAGAAGGAAGTTGCAGCCAGAAGAATAAAGAACTAAGAACTATGAACATGACACGAGTACGACACAGACATGACAATTTCTTGAAAAGTAGGACACGGGGACACACGACGTGACACTAGAATATGTATTTAAATTAATAATAAGAGTGCATAAATATATATACAGTCATATTTTTTTCCATCCAAAGTTCATACACAGTTACATGTGTCTAACTTCTCATACTGAAACATTTTTAAACTTATCATAATTTCATACAAGTTAATATTTTGATTAATATTTTGGACATTTTTTGTTTCACTAACTATAATCTTTGATACATAAGGGAAAGTAAAAAAACTATCTTAAATATATAATGTGAACAACGAAGTGTAAGAGAAATATAGGGCGTGTATAAGAAGTGCCAAACAAGTGTCCTAAATTAAAATATATATATGATTGAGAAAGTGTCTAAAAAATGTCCTAGGAAGTATTGGTGTTTGACATGAGTGTCGGCTTCGTAATAGTAGCTGCCATGCTATATAGATAAAGGAGAACATCAAAGACTGCACAATAAGAGTAGAGTGCAACAAGCAGTTAAAAGAACAGGTGCAACAATTACTGGATATAGGTTGTATTGCAACATTAAGGGGGTGATGATCTAATTTTATTCCTATTCTTTAAAATCTCTTTTTTTAATGTTTCGCTTCGAATCAGAGTATACTTATTTCTTGAGTCTCATAAGGAAACGAATTCTCCTCATGGCATGCAAAAATCAATTAAAGGTCATTGGTGCTTGTTAGAAGCAAATAAACCCTTGATTGTTGGTTCATGACAGCAAACATGTATATGTAATACAAGTGATGGGAATGGGTTATTTACCAACCCAATAGTCCAATAACCCAATAACTCAATAACTTATATCTAACACTCCCCCCCTCAAGCAAGAGTATAGATATCAATCATGCCCAACTTGCTACATAAGATAGAAAACACTTTTGGTGAAACTGTTTTGATGAGAAAATCCACCAACTGCTTTGAAGATAGAATAAACGGGAGAAAAACAACCTTCTTGGCCCATGCATCTTTGACCAGACGACAATCAACCTCTATATGTTTAGTTCTCTTGTGGAACACTAGATTCTATGCGATATAGGTAGCAGACTGGTTATCACGAAACGAATACATATGTCCAGGCTGTCTAAAACCAAGCTCAACTAACAGGTTCTTCAGCTACATCATCTCACAAGCAGTATGAGTCATGACTCTATACTCAGCCTCTACACTGGATTTAGAAACATCTTACTTTATGTTCCTCTATGTCACCAGATTTTCTCCAACGAATGTGCAATAACTAATAGTAGACTTCATATCTCCCTTATCACCAGCATAGCCTGAGTCAGAATAGCCAAAAATGCGAACATGTCCATGCTTCTTGTACATCAAACCTATTCCATGAGAGTTTTTCACATAAGCAAGAATTCTCAGAGCAACTGTTTAATGAATCTCTGTAGGTTGATACATAAATCTACTCAGTACTCCAACCGCAAATGTTATATCAGACCTAGTAACTGTCAAGTAGATAAACTTTTCAATCAACCTCCTATACTGTCCAGGATCATAAAGAAGATGACTACTATCACATCATAAATTCACATTGGCTTCCATTAGAGTGCTAGCATGTTTGCACCCTAACAAGCCAGTTTCCTTGAGGAGATCTAAGTAATACTTCCTCTGAGATAAAAGTAACCCATGTTCTTGATAAGCAACTTCAATCCTAAGGAAATATCTTGGCTTTCTCCTATCTTTCGTCACAAAATAACGCTTGAGATACTCTTTTTGTTTCTGCTAAGCCCAGAGAGTCACTTTCAGTCAGTAAAATATCATTAACACACATTGCCAGAATCACTGAGCTAGACTTAGTACGACGAACAAACACTGATTGATCTGAATGACAGCGAGCAAATCCAATACCAAAAATAATCATGCTTAAACTTCTCAAACCATGCCCTTGGACTCTATTTGAGTCTATAAATTGCCTTCCAGAGTCTGCAGACAGTATTCTCCCCCTGAGCAACATACCTTGGAGGTTGTTCCATATAAACTTTCTCCTTTAAGTCCGCATATATAGACATTCTTGACATCCAGCTGGAATAAGTGCCACTCCATATTAACTGCAATAGAAAACAGAATACGAATGGAGTTCAGCCAAGCAACTGGTGAAAAGTCTCAAAGTAATCCATGCCATAGGTCTGAGTATAACCTTTGGCAACAAGTCTAACTTTATACCGATCCACCGAACTATCTGGGTGATACTTCAAAGTATAGACCCAGCGATAACCCACAACAATAGCATCTGTAGGTGCAGAGACCAACCCCAAGTTTCTCAAGAAACAATAGCATCCATCTCCTCATCCATAGCATGCTTCCAGGCAGGTACCTATATAGCCTTCCCATAGGACTTGGGTATAGAAACAAAAAACAAGAACAGAGCAAACTAACGAAAAGAGAGATAAAGACGATCATAGAAAACAAAATGGGAGATAGGATGATTAGTATAAGAATGTTTACCTTTGCGGAGGGCAATAGAAACATCAAGATCAAATGGAGGTGCTGATACCTGAAGATGTGGACCTTCCACTAGATAGGAGTCGGCCAGAACTGTTCAGAGGTAGGAACTTTTTGCCGATGAGTGCAGACGAATCTGAAATCTGAACATTCTTTGCTGCAGGTGGCACTGTAGTGTCTTCCAGTGACACTGGTGAAGAGACATCATTAACAGGAGCAGGTGTAGGCAACGAAACAGATGATTTAAAAAGAACAGACTCTTATGCAGTAACTTGACCTTGTGGAGAGAAGTATGAAACTGACTCAAAAAATGTAACATCAGCGAACACAAAATACTTTCTGGTAGATGGATTATAGCACCAGTATCCTTTCTGAGTTAGAGAATACCTAACGATGATACATTTGATAGACCTAAGAGATAATTTATCCAAATCTAGAGACAAATCCTGAACAAAACATATACAATCAAAAACACGAGGAGCAACAGAGAAGACACTTTTGTTAAGATATAGACACGAAAAAGAGATTTTACCATGAAGAACATAAGGCATCCTTTTAATCAAATGACACACACTTAACACAGCATCAGCCCACGAATACTTCAGAACATGCATATGAATCATCATGATTCTAGCAACATCTAAGATATGTTTGCGTTCAGCAACACCATTCTGTTGGGACATGTGAGAACGGGAGGTTTGATGAATAATCTCATTCTTAGAACAAAAGAGAGACATTATTTTTCATATATTCTAAGGCATTATCAGTATGAAGCACATGAATAGAGGTGAAAAATTGATTTTTCATTTCAGTATAGAAAAGTTCTGACACTAGAAACTTCAGACCTCTCTTTTAGCAAATAAAGGCAAGTCATTCGCGAGAAGTCTAACAAAATGAGAATATTTAAAACATTTGACTGAATACACACGATTAGGACCCCAAACATTAGAATGAACTAACTCAAATGCAAAACTACTACGATTATTGATATGACTCAAAAAAGAGACACGATGATGCTTGACGCGCAACCTAAAGTAAACAAAGACGACTCAACAAGGGTTACTGACTAAAGCTTTTGCAATGTTGGATGACCCGACGCCCGTATTAGAGTAGAACAAGATCAGACTGACCTGCAACTAAACCAGTAGGAGACACTCTGTCGTTCAAATAGTATATGCCTCCTCTCTCATGACCCGAACCAATCCTTCCAGTTGTCAAGGTCCTGAAAGACACAGTAAGAAGGGAAAAAGTTACATTGTAGTTATTTTGTTTGGTAAACTGACTTATGGATAACAAACTAACAACAAATTTCAGAATATATAACACGTTTGTTAGATTCAAAAATGAAGTAACCTGAATTACCTCATTGCCTAGTACAGGAGAGCAATATTAACAGAAGAAAATTGATTGGAAAGATGTAAAGAGATGAATTTGTCTTTAATACATGTCATGTGAGATGAGACTTCTGAATCTAATACCCAAAGTTTGTTAGGAGAGGCAATATAAACATCCATACCTGAAGAGGATGTATAGTTGATGAATGACTTGTCTGAGAGAACTCGAGCTGACGCAGCCTGTAAAACTCATCTTGTGATATATGGACAGTGGGGGCACCAGAAGGACCAAATGAAATAGCATAGGAAACAATAGCAATGTCACCAGATAGCCGAGATGAAAGAGCAAGAGAGAATGAAGTACTTGTAGCACCCGATATCACAGCCAGTTAGAAAAGATATCAGTCGAGACGTAGATATGTAGTAGTGGAGAAAAATAAGCAGAAGCAGCAGCAGTTATAGAGAGCAGAGATCACCAACAGAGCAGATATCAGGGCACCGGAAGAAGTAATAGAAGACTAGCAGCAACAAAGAGAGAAGACATGCAGAAGGTGCTGGTGGCCATGAGCGAGGTCGTCAAGGATGTCGAAGTGTGCATGAATCATCGGCGAAGAGTGACAGGACTGCAGTAGGACCGGCTTGGATCAGCAATATCAACAGAACAAAGCATAACATGGCAAAACAGGGGCAGAACAGGGCAGCCCATCGAAGAACAGAGCAGCACATCAGCAACATCAGCATAACATATCACCAGCAGAGCATAATAGGGCCGGTTTTGCTATAGGAGGCCTTCTATAGCGTCGTCGAGGGAAGCAGGGGGTGCAGGGATTTTCGCTGGTCTTTGGAGAGGCTCAGGATCACCTCGCTGTGCTTCAGTGAGGGTGCAGAACCCCTCGTTGGGCTTCGGCGAGGCTCAAGGGAGCCTCACGGGGCTTCGTGAGGCACGCTAGAGCCTCCGGGGCTTCGGCAACAGTCGAGGAGATCTTGCAAAGAAGACGAGGGTGTTGAAGGTGTTGGAGAGAGGAGAAAGGAAGAAAAGAGGGAGACGGCTAGGATTAGGTTTGTTTTGCTCTGATACCAAGTTAGAAGCAAATAAACCCTCGATTGTTAAACATGTTGTAACGCCCCCCGATCCCGCGGGTACGGGGACGTCACTGCGACGTATATACGCAAGTCAGAAATACCTTCACGTATATACGCTAAGCATCAGTACAGGCAAGAATCAGAGTGCGGAAGCACGTGGTGCATTATACATTTCAACACATGAGTACAGTTACAAAGTTATCACCAGATGTGATCCAATATTACATGAATATTACATCACCAATATGGCGCAAATGCGAGAATACAAGGAAATGTACAAGTATGAATAGTACAAAAGCAGGCTCAGAGTCATAACAGGAAAACTCTAGAGCCGCACAAGGGGGCCTGGAAGGATAGAGCTCTGGATGATCTGCTGGAGATCCACGCTACCGCTGCGCCACTCTGATCAGCAACTGGGAGAATCCATAAGCTCCAAGCTCTGAAACCTGGACATGAGAATCCAGAGGAGTCAGAACTCCCCAGGCGAGGGTGAGGCAAAAGCCAAGTGGCGAGCCAGAATGGGCATAAGTGTGTATACTACAATTGATATCCGGCACAGAAGACAAGAGGGTTAGAACACGAATATAGCAGGTATGAACAGGTATAACATAATCATCATAAAACAGGAAATCCGATATAAAACCCGATTACGAGCAAAACCGATTGTACAAGCTTAGGTCACGACTTCGTGAGACTAGTACATCGAATGAATAATCCAAACAAGGAAACCCTCATCTATATACCTTTATCTCATATCATCGTAATCCAAGCGCATAGAACCAGAGTTGCAAACCACACAGTAGTCATAACAGGAGTTCATAACAAGAATAACCGGAATCATAACAAGCATAACAGGAGTCCATAACAGGAATCATAGCGGGAATCAAGACAGGCATTATTGGAGTCATAACAGGCATAACAGGAATCATAACGGGCATCATAACAGGCATGACAGGAGTCTTATATTATTATTACTCGTCTGACTCATATATCTAGGTATGTGTCCTGGTGTACATCCCAACACACATACATCCATATATAAGCAAGCTGAGGATTGTTATTGGAAGCAGATGGAGAACTGATAGCTCCTCTTATAGTAGTTCCCGTACGCCCGGGACCAGCCTAGGGGCCTTAAATCCCCCTAACACGCATCTTCTGAGGGCCTTGAATCCCTCTAACACGAATCGTCAGTTCAGGTATTCCACTACTATAAGCAAGGTATCATTCCGGCATCCATCACTTCCTCCCATTCCCCGTGCAAGTTATCCTTTTTATGGCTTGTTAATATTATCAGATTACGGGAATGAGTAGGATCATAACTTGTCATAACAGGTATCATAACGGGAATCATAACAGGAGTCATAACAGGGGTCAGGCATAACTGGTGTACATAACAAGAGATCTGGTACTTCATTCCCTTAACGTGATAATCATGAGAGGAAAGTTATTCATAACAGGTATCAGGTTATTATGCCAATGACGAGTGTTCATGAAGATAAGAGTAATAAGTCAAGTAATAACACAATATGTAATACAAGTCCCGAGGATAAAGTCCATATTCAAGAAAGTGATTAACCACAGCCAACAGTCAAGATTAGTCGACTAGGGAGAACAAGTAGTCGACTTATGAAGGAGTTAGTCGACTATAGTAAACGGTCAAGTCGACTAAGAAGGCCGCGTCTCAGAAGGAAAGTTAGTCGACTAGGGCAATTGGGTTAGTCGACTAATGAAGGCCGCGTCTCAATAGGACCGGGTCTCAGGGAGAAAGTTAGTCGACTAGGAAATTATGGGTAGTCGACTAATCAAGGTCGCGTTTCAAAGAGCCGCGTTTCAGGAGAAAAGTTAGTCGACTAGGGCAATTGAGTTAGTCGACTAATGAAGGTTGCGTTTCCAGGAATGGTGCGTTCTTCAGGAAAGTTAGTCGACTAGGAATATGGGATAGTCGACTAGTAAAGTCGCGTCTCAGGAGTGAGGCTGCGTTTCAAAGGGGTTAGTCGACTTATACATGGGTCAAGTCGACTAATACTGTGCAACAGAGAACAGAATAAGCTTTGAGAGTTATGGTTTGTTGATATATATAAATACAAGTTAACCAAGTCTTTGGCGAGGAAAATCACTCGCCTAACAATGATCCTTGCTGCGTCCAACGAAGGGAAGTTCGGCCCCAATCCAAAAGGAGGGTACCGGCCCTAAGTCTTGCCGTCGGAGAAGAACGCGACCCCAATCCAAAAGGAGTGGCCGGTCTTCACAAAGTGATGGAGAGAGGTTGAAGGTGCAAGTCTAGTTCAAGTTGCCAAAATGGGATTTTGCAAACGGTGTTACGGGGAGCGATGAGTTGGCTAGAATGAAAGAGCTCGCCGTGGAGGTGAAGATGGTATACTTGGTGGTGGCTAAAGGAGGAGTAGGTGATGGTGGAGATGGTGGAGAAGTTTGGTGGAGGAGATGGGTTCTTTGGTGTAAAGAAAGGAAGAAAAGGGTGGTATGGATGGTTGGAGTTGGTGCCTTTGTTGTTGGAGTGGTGGAGGAGATGGAGAAGGAAGAAGTGGTGGTGTTGGTGGTGAAAATGGAGGTGGAGAAGGTGGAGTATGGGTGGCCCAAGGAAGTAAGAGGAGGCTCTTAGTGGCTTCTCTGTTGGTGGCTGCAGGAAACAAGGAAGAAGGAGAAGAGAAATGAAAGAGAGAAGGAGGTGGGGTATTTATATATAAAGAAATAATGATTGCAAGTTTGACTTTTGAAGCCAAAGAATGAAACTTGCGTTTCATTGGAAGGAGATGGGCTGCGTCTCAACCAAATGGTTGGCTGCGTTTAGGCCAAAATAGGCCAAACGCGGGAATCAAGGCTACGTCCAGGGAAGATGCCAAAGCTGCGTTTCACAAAAGGACAAAAGTCATGATGACTTGATGGGAGTTGATTAGCAGCGCATTAAATGCAGCATGGAGAGGTGTGGAGAGGATCTCTGCATTAAATGCAGAATCCCAGGTAGGTGAATGCCGCGTTTGAGGAAGGAGAGAGAAAATGGGGAAAAGACAAAAGTGGAAAATTGGGGCAATCTCCTCGGTATCTGGGAAAATACTGAAAACTCCGGAAAAGCCCAAAAATGAAATAGCTCGGAAAGTTTCCCAAAAATTCTCAAAAATAATAAATATTATAAAATGATTTTTGGTGAAAACGGTTTTCAAAGATTAAATCTCATTTTCCAGATAAAAATTCTGAAGTCAACCGTCAATCTCGGTATACACCGGATTGGCCGGATTTTGATAAAATCTGATTAATCCCAGAAAAAGTATTTAGATAGAAAATATGATTTTAAGAAGTAATGTCAAAAGACACTTTTAGAAATTCCAAACCGTTTGTAAATTAAAAATCCGGAAATCGGTCAACGGAATTGGCCGACACCGGTTTTGAAGATTTACAACTTAATTCAGGAAAATTCCAGAAAATCATAGAAAATCTAGAATATTGGAAAATGATGTTTAAAACTAAAATCGGTCAAATCGGAATACCAGAAAGACTAAATCGAGCAACAACCTGAGATCGGGTCCCCGGTTCAGACTAGGGCTGACTCCGAGTCCACGAATCCCAATCCAAAGCAAAACAATCATATAAATAATTCATAACAGGAAGTAAATCAAAAAAAATACGATCGAGAAATCTGAATACGCAACTAAGTACGTATTCCGGGAGCGGGGTGTTACAATCCATCCACCTTACAAAAAATTGCGTCCTCGCAATTTCGATAAGGGGAAATTGAACACAAAGAGGACAAGGATGGAAACAAAGGCTCCGAAAAAACCAAAACAGGGTTAAGATGAACACAGGAGGGTCCAGGATGGACACTGAAAACAGGATAGGGTGAAATATTTAGAAAGATAATCAACCCAAGGTACAAAAGATTAGGGTTAACTGGACAGGGATAACCAACTCAAACACAAAAGGTCAGGGGTTGCTGTAACAGTGACATCCTCAAGGTTCCTGCTCCAGATACTGAGCTTCATACTCTGCTGCTGCTTCATCTGATACCTCTGCCGCCATGTTGTGAACTTGGCCTCTGCCATAATCTGCTCTAGGTCTTGCTCCTCTCTGTGGATGATCATACTGCTGGGGTGGAAATGGAGCTCTTCGGTTTACGGGTTCTGGGTTCCTTCTTAGTGTGGAGCTGGAAGTGGTGGGGCTGGAAGTGCTGGCCTGACTGGTGCCATATTTCCTATCCTTCTGAATGGGCAATCTCTTATTGCATGACTCCCGGTCCCACATGCTAAGCATAATCCATTGGCCATCCGATAATCTTTCCTATAATGTCCGGGCTTGTGGCAGAAGTTGCATATGATCTGAGGAAGAGGGGGTTGGGATGGTCGCTTGATCATCGGACAATGGATTGTCCTAACTGTATCTTCTTCATTCATCAACTGAAAGGGTCTCTTTACTGACTTGTTCTGCACCTGGTTCTCATTCTTCTTCTCCAGTCCTCGTTCTACTTCACGGGCAATGGAGAGAACCTGAGAGTACGTCTTCAGCTGTTGAGGAATAAGAAGCATCTGGACATCCATCTTCAGCCCTTGCTGAAATCGGCTAGCCCGTTTTTCTTCGTCTGTCACCATGTAAGGTGCAAACCTGCTAAGCCTCAAGAATTCGGCAGCATATTCATCCACTGACCGATTCCGTTGTTGTAGCCGGATAAATTGTTCTTCCATTTCCTTTTGAGCTGTTGCAGGGAAGAATCTTTCGTAGAAACCCTTTGAGAATTGGTCCCACGTAATGGGTTTCTCCAGTGTTGCTTCTTCTGCCAACCACCAGGTTCTGGCCACATCTCTCAGTTGTATCTTGGCCACTTCCACTTGGTTCTCCTTAGGGATTCGGGCTGCATTTAAAAGATCCGTCGTGTCTACCAGCCATTCTCTGCATCTAAGGGCTTCTTTATGCCTGAAAAGACTGCCGGTTGTAGTCTCCTGAAGTCTGACACGTTGCCTGGCCTCTGCTCTCGGGGTGCAACCAACAGTCCTTGACGTAAAAGCTCTGTCTGTTGCTGTTGACTCTGCATCATCCCTTGAAGCACCCTCATCATACCTTCATTGTCTCTGTTGGGTCCATCTTGAGAGGTACTAGGACCATTGCGTGTTCCCCGTCTTTCCATATTTGAGTTGGTTGGAGTGGGTAACAAGAAGGAACTAGAAGGTAAGAGATTGAAGGGTCTCAGGATACAAGGAATGGATCAGAAGGAAGAGAAAGATAACTCTGTACTTGTAGTTGGATTGTATAACCAGGACTCATGCATTCCAGTTGCAAATATCTTTACCATTAATTTGCCATCTGGACGTACTGAGGATGTGAGAGCCTAGGCTCTGATACCACCCTGTAACGCCCCCCGATCCCGCGGGTACGGGGACGTCACTGCGACGTATATACGCAAGTCAGAAATACCTTCACGTATATACGCTAAGCATCAGTACAGGCAAGAATCAGAGTGCGGAAGCACGTGGTGCATTATACATTTCAACACATGAGTACAGTTACAAAGTTATCACCAGATGTGATCCAATATTACATGAATATTACATCACCAATATGGCGCAAATGCGAGAATACAAGGAAATGTACAAGTATGAATAGTACAAAAGCAGGCTCAGAGTCATAACAGGAAAACTCTAGAGCCGCACAAGGGGGCCTGGAAGGATAGAGCTCTGGATGATCTGCTGGAGATCCACGCTACCGCTGCGCCACTCTGATCAGCAACTGGGAGAATCCATAAGCTCCAAGCTCTGAAACCTGGACATGAGAATCCAGAGGAGTCAGAACTCCCCAGGCGAGGGTGAGGCAAAAGCCAAGTGGCGAGCCAGAATGGGCATAAGTGTGTATACTACAATTGATATCCGGCACAGAAGACAAGAGGGTTAGAACACGAATATAGCAGGTATGAACAGGTATAACATAATCATCATAAAACAGGAAATCCGATATAAAACCCGATTACGAGCAAAACCGATTGTACAAGCTTAGGTCACGACTTCGTGAGACTAGTACATCGAAGGAATAATCCAAATAAGGAAACCCTCATCTATATACCTTTATCTCATATCATCGTAATCCAAGCGCATAGAACCAGAGTTGCAAACCACACAGTAGTCATAACAGGAGTTCATAACAAGAATAACCGGAATCATAACAAGCATAACGGGAGTCCATAACAGGAATCATAGCGGGAATCAAGACAGGCATTATTGGAGTCATAACAGGCATAACAGGAATCATAACGGGCATCATAACAGGCATGACAGGAGTCTTATATTATTATTACTCGTCTGACTCATATATCTAGGTATGTGTCCTGGTGTACATCCCAACACACATACATCCATATATAAGCAAGCCGAGGATTGTTATTGGAAGCAGATGGAGAACTGATAGCTCCTCTTATAGTAGTTCCCGTACGCCCGGGACCAGCCTAGGGGCCTTAAATCCCCCTAACACGCATCTTCTGAGGGCCTTGAATCCCTCTAACACGAATCGTCAGTTCAGGTATTCCACTACTATAAGCAAGGTATCATTCCGGCATCCATCACTTCCTCCCATTCCCCGTGCAAGTTATCCTTTTTATGGCTTGTTAATATTATCAGATTACGGGAATGAGTAGGATCATAACTTGTCATAACAGGTATCATAACGGGAATCATAACAGGAGTCATAACAGGGGTCAGGCATAACTGGTGTACATAACAAGAGATCTGGTACTTCATTCCCTTAACGTGATAATCATGAGAGGAAAGTTATTCATAACAGGTATCAGGTTATTATGCCAATGACGAGTGTTCATGAAGATAAGAGTAATAAGTCAAGTAATAACACAATATGTAATACAAGTCCCGAGGATAAAGTCCATATTCAAGAAAGTGATTAACCACAGCCAACAGTCAAGATTAGTCGACTAGGGAGAACAAGTAGTCGACTTATGAAGGAGTTAGTCGACTATAGTAAACGGTCAAGTCGACTAAGAAGGCCGCGTCTCAGAAGGAAAGTTAGTCGACTAGGGCAATTGGGTTAGTCGACTAATGAAGGCCGCGTCTCAATAGGACCGCGTCTCAGGGAGAAAGTTAGTCGACTAGGAAATTATGGGTAGTCGACTAATCAAGGTCGCGTTTCAAAGAGCCGCGTTTCAGGAGAAAAGTTAGTCGACTAGGGCAATTGAGTTAGTTCAGACTAGGGCTGACTCCGAGTCCACGAATCCCAATCCAAAGCAAAACAATCATATAAATAATTCATAACAGGAAGTAAATCAAAAAAAATACGATCGAGAAATCTGAATACGCAACTAAGTACGTATTCCGGGAGCGGGGTGTTACACATGTATATGTAATACAAGTGATGGGTATGGGTTATTGGGTACCAACCCAATAGTCCAACCAATAACTCAATAACTTATATCTAACAGTGCTTATAATTTTTCCCAAACTTTCCTTCTTTAATAATTACCCCATATTGAATTAGTTTTGCTCATGCATCATACTTCATATTCATATTTTTCATATTCATACGCATCTCTCATGGATCTCTTGCAACATTCACAGAAACACAGTTTTTTCATAAAAGGGCTAGGGAGGCCCTCTCAGGTTCTCCTCCCCGTTAGGGTCATCCCCTCAGTAAGTGTGACTCCTTTTTTACTTTGAATGCATTCTAGACTTACTGGAATATTTTACAAAACATTATTTTCTACTTCCTTTTTTTCTTTCTTATTTTGCAAGGAAACTCGATTGTAATGTGAAGGACTCTTGCACAGGACAGGCTCTTATGCAAGACGACCGACTCTTGCAAACTCCCAGAATTCAATTCTTTTTCCTGCAAGTTGCAGGTGGCAATTGTGATCATCAGATAAAAAGGCAGACCAACACTCCTTTTAATGGCACTCCTTTTAATGGTGTTGCTGCTTGAAAGCATCTTCACCATTCTGTTGCCATGCTACCAGACGATATGGCAAGATTACTGAATTAAAGATAGAGAATAAAGAAAAAATAAATACACTATTGGTAACTTATTAGTCAGAAATTAATGACCAAAACTGTGTTTCAATGTTTGTGGGTGAGAGGGACGGAGGAAGATAGAATGGAAGGAAATCCGTTACAAAGTGCAAACATAAAATTATCACGGAATAAAGGTATCCAACTTATAGATGATTATAAAATCTATGGTTCAAGAAGAAATTTGAAGTTCAACTTTAAATGTCAATCAAAAAAATCTTCTAGTTTTGCAGGACACTAAAAAACTAAAAGATTTACATGGAGATCAAATTTTTAAGAGAAACTTACAAATCAGAAGCAAGAGCATCACCCCCAGGGCTATCAATTCGCAAGATAACAGCTTTAACAGCTTTATACCTTCCTGATTCTGAAATAAAAAATTTCCCAACTTTAAAGAACCTAAAGGAAAACAGAAATTCTCATACAGTGACTAAAGCAAGAATAACACCCTTATAATCATACAGGTTTATTTAGGAGTTACTGTCTTCCAAATATTGCAAGACAATTTAGAAAACAAAGGGAACTGCATGCCACAGAAAAGGCTTCAATGAATAATTTGATATCATAACCCTCTTTCATGAAGTACTTGCCTCTGCAGCAACAAGACTTGAAATGAAGTGGCAGGTCAGTGGCTTCATCTGTCAGAACATACAACAACTAAGCCATTTGTCCCAAGTATTTGGGGTAGGCTACATGAACCAAAAGAGAATTACGCCGGATCGGGCACATGGATCAACTTTCTCCACTCATTCCTATCAAGCAATATGCCTTCATTAATACCTTTAGCCTTTATATTTTGTCATTTCACCTCCATCCATGTTTTCTTCAGTCTCCCCTGCGCCCTTTTAGCTTGCCCTAATTTGATACGCTCTACTCGCCGGACTGGCGCATCTGTAGGTCTAGGTCGCACATGACTAAACAATCGTAAGCGATTTCCTCTCATCTTCTCTTCTATAGGGGCTACGCCTATCTTAGTACGAATATCCTCATTTCTCACCTTATCTCTCCTCGTGTTACCATACATCCAACGAAGCATGCTCATCTTTGCTACACTCATCTTCTGTAATAGCCCAACATTCATCTATCAGAACATGTGCTCTTTAAACAATATTTTTCATTCAGGTTGTCCCACTATAATGCATATTATCAACTTATAGCTTTGAATTCTGTGTGACATGTCACGCCCTAATTAGGTTTGAGTAATGCATCATGCTAGCAGCCCCTTGCAAGCCTTTGCATTACTATTAAAGATTAACAAATGGGAACCTGTCTTAGTGACATAGAAGAATCGGAAGGATGACAGGTGCCACCCAAATTGGTGGAATAAACTTAAGACTCTGGTGAGGTAGGCGGTAAAAGAAATAGGCCAAAATAGGTATGAGAAGGATTTTCAAAATTAATGGAATTCCAGTGCACAAGTTGGAAAGCAATATTTCTCGGTAACTAGAGAGAGAAAGAAAAGAAGGTATGCCCCTAATTAGGGGTAATGCCCTTATCATGTAGCATAAAAACAGTACATGTCCTAGTAAGAATGGGAGGTTACAAAATAACAAAAAAGCCCCTACTTTTACTAATATTACATATATTACCATGTACTACTCTAGCACTTACCCCTCAAGCTAGAGCATAGATATCAATCATGTCAAACTTATACAAAGGAAAAACCCCTTTCTAGACAAAGCCAAGTTGACAACTAGACAAACAAATGAAGTGACTATTTCGAGGTTACATCATGTGATGGTCCACTTCAATACGGTTCGTCCTCTCATAAAAATAGGACTATTCTACATAGTAGTTTGATTCTCACCATGCATTATCATCAGCTTGTCGCAAAAGATGCTCATTTCAAAAAAGAGATTAAATCCACATCAACTCACATTATGAGTGATACCACTAGACTAAGCAACAATAACACCTTATGTCTTACTTCTCCAAGTCACCAAAATTACCACCAACAAACGTACAACACCAGTAGTAGAATGTGATCAAGATAATCTCTGGCACTATCAGCATTCGAGTAACCCACAATATCCAAATGAGAAAAGGATGATAATAATACACACCTAATCAGAAGCCCCTTTTAAATACCCAAAATAAAGGCAAGTAGCAGTCCAATGAAATTGATGTGAACTCTGCATAAACCGACTTAACACACAACAAAAAAAAAATGAAATCAGGTCGAGTCATAGGACTCAAGTAAAACAATTTACTAATCAATCTTTTATACTGTGCTCGATCAACAAGAGTCTCCCCTAAACGTTAATCAAAGCGAAAGATCCATAGGAGTATCAATAGGTTTAGATCCTAACAAATATGTTTCTTCCAACAAATAATCAAATACTTTCTTTGAGATAAAGAAAGCTTTTCTTGGACTGAGCTACCACTATTCTTAGAAAATACCTCATAAACTAGGTCCTCTACATGAAAAATAAGAACTCAAATAAGCATTCAACTAAGTAATACCTTGGCCATCTTCAATGACAACAATATCATCAACATATAAGGCAAGAATAATGATATCAGAAGAGAATCGTCGAGAAGATGGATGGCTCAGATTCAGCCTTCATGAAAGACTTAAAGTGGATATAGAATTCCTATTGTAACTCACACTAGGAGGTGAAAAGGCTATATATACCGCCCTAAAGAGAGTATTGGGTTAATCCCGAAATCCAAAAGTTGAAGCTAATTCCTCAAGGCAAAGTTGTACTCTTAAGAGAGAAGTCTGCAAGAGAAAAGAATACATTTGTAATCTCCTCTCTCTGTGGACATAGGCAAATTGCCGAATCATAAATATTTTTGTTTGTGACTGTCAGTTGCTCTCTTGTTCGTCATCAAGAGAGGTGTGGGTTCTAACAATTGAGCTGGAGTAATACACAAGTGGAGAATAATACATTTCCATCATATGACTTGGAGATTAAAGCATACCATCCTACAACAGTTTATTATCATTAATCACAATGAGCATCTTGAGAGGCCACTACGTATGGCAAACTTCTTAGAAAAGAAAAGTGAAGTATCATACCAAAAACAGTATATTAAATTAGTAGTTTGTATACTAACCTCTAATACTGCGAATCTTCTCAATCAACTGGTCAGCAATAATGCCCGAGCGAGGAACACTTAGTAGGCTACGGGCACGAGTAATGTTTCCAGAAGCTCTAATTATAGCAATTTGGTCTCTACCTCCTTCCAACCCAAGCGTCCAGTTTCTTACTCTGGAATATTTCCTGTGTTTATAATCAAAAGATTAAAACATTAGTACCACCTCTAAACTTCTAGATTACCACAAAAGTCTGTATCTTATCAAATTCAGCATGAATATAGTTGAGACATCCCTATTAACTCATGATCATGAGAAGATATCAAAATTCAGTCAAGGAGGAAGATTGTGTCTCAATTTTACCAAGAATAGAACAGATTAAAACATCAGTACCACCTCTAAACTTCTAGATTACCACAAAAGACTGTATCTTATCAAATTCAGCATGAATATAGTTGAGACATCCCTATTAACTCATGATCATGAGAAGA
The DNA here is from genome assembly GCA_038442645.1 of Agave tequilana. Lineage (NCBI taxonomy): Eukaryota > Viridiplantae > Streptophyta > Magnoliopsida > Asparagales > Asparagaceae > Agave > Agave tequilana. Next base: position 22,733 of record JAVJIF010005051.1, on the reverse strand, counting down.
TATCGAAATTCAGTCAAGGAGGAAGATTGTGTCTCAATTTTACCAAGAATAGAACAGTTATCTTATCAAATTGAGCATGAATATAGTTGAGACATCCCTTTTAACTCATGGCCATGAGAAGATATCAAAATTAGTCAAGGAGGAAGATTGTATCTCAAATTTACCAAGACTAGAACCTATGAAGCTGGTGTTATCATATCAGACAACAATATCGCTATAAAAAAATTCTCGGTACTGAGATAAGTTTCTCAATTACAAGAATCAAAACTATGACCTTAAGACAGGTTTTCCTTCCCATAAACTAGTATTCTATGTTATATTGCAGACCCTCTCCACGTGGCTTAGCCCCCATCTCTTAGCAGCAGCAATCGGATTATATCCTAGTCTAAGGGTATTTTTTTCGGGAATTACACCCCTCCATACCTACATGTTCATTACATGAGAAGATTTTGGAGAAGTTGCACAATGTAAGCCAGTTCAGGTATGAGAAGGTACTGTTGCTGATCTCTCGCTATTACCGCAGACGAACATAAAACGAGATGTGATTCTTTTGGTAAATGTTGCTATGTGTGCCAAGTGTTGAAGGGTACATCAACTAACTTTGGTCCAATACTCTTTTATTAGTACCAGCAACACAATGGGAGGTTGTCAGTGTCTACCTTGAACCAGATTCCATGAGGATTCTATTTGTGTGGTTGTTGACCAATTTTTGAAGCTGGCTCAATTCCTAGCCTATAAGAAGACAATGGAGCATCTAGTATTGGTACTCTCTTCTTTAAAGAGATAGTACATCTCCATGGGCTTCTTTAGTCCACCTCAGACAGAGATACCAAGTTTATAAGCCATTTTTGGAGAACGTTGAGGAAGAATATGGGAACCAAGATGTGCTACAACAGCATCATCATCTCTGGCAGGTGGTCAAACAGAGGTTATAAATCAGGGCCTAGGAATTCTTCTACGATGTTTAATTGAAAGCCTAAACAATGGTATCAAACACTTTCTGCAGCAGAATTTGCCTACAAACTACAATCATAGTGTCAAACTCACCACTGGGAAGACTCCCTTTGAGATTGTTAAACGGCAGTAATCTCAATGGATTTCTGGATCTCACTCTGTTTGCCCATTAAGGTCAACTGCATGCTAAAGCCAAAGACATGAAAATTCTTTGAAGGATTTACATGACAAGGTTCAACAATCAGATTGAAGTCTCCAATTCCGAGCATGAAGATGTTGCAAAGTGCAAACAAACATCCTCGGCGTGCTGTCTTTGAAGGAGATTTTGTGTGGGCTATCCTCAATAAATATCTTTTTTTTTTGTTGGGTGAGTACAAGTTGAGTAATGAGAAGATATTCACTGTGAAATTTTGAAGAAGATCGGCATATTGTTAAAGCTTCCAAACCACATCAAGCTTCCAAACGTTTTCAATGTCAAGCAGTTGTTGCCGTATGTTGGAGATTCTTCTCACGAAAAAAAGTCATGAGGATGAGTCTTTTCGACCCAGGGTAAATGGTGTAGTCTCTGACAAGCATGCCATCAGGAGCAACTAGGAGTTGGATTTTTTTTGAGTTGTTCTTTTTGGTTCAACTTGCATCAGGAGTTTCTTTATTCAGGATTTTATTTAAATATCTTGTAAATTATTTGATTTAGGATTCTACTACTTTGTTTTCTATTTGATTAGGATTTTTTAGGAGTTTCTTTAGCATTAAGTTGTGTACTTTGCGTTTTCTGTTTAATACCGAGTCTATTTAAAGTGACCGTAATTGAGAGAGTAGATTTTGATTATTGAAATTGAAATTGACAAGCTTGCATTAGTTTTTCTATTCTCTCATATAATTATGTTTCTTCTTCCTCTTCAAATCACTGAAACCTAGCAGTCTATATGTGGGGTTGCATTCCATACGCATGTGTTTTGTGCACTCCGGGTTGGTGTTGGGCTAGGTGCTGCATTGGGGGACTGTTGGTTTTGAAAGCGTCTTATAAGACCTGAAATCAGGATTCATCAGCAATGGTATTAAAGGATGCTTAACTTCTAAGTATACTGCAGGAATCTCAACAAATATCCAAAGAACTTTAACATTCCTTGTAAATGTAATTGTTTTGTTTTAATAAATTAAATGCAGATAAGCAACAATCTTCTTTTTTTCTCTCTTTTCTTTTTTTCAGATAGGGAGAGAGTGAGAGAGAGGAAATCAGATAAACAAATTATCACCATTTCATAATACTTTGTCACAACTGTTAAAGAAAATCTGACAACAAGAACACAATGAATAAAAATTTCCATGAACTTCCTCTCTATTGTCTTCCTGAGATGTTAATGGTGGTGATTACCTGTAGTCAACCGTGAGAAGATTTTTCTTATCCTTCTGTCCCAGCCTCTCCTTTAGCATTGAAATAACCTGTTTTTAAGTCAGGGTAAACACAATATCCTAAAAATTAAAAAGACTGATGTTGCTCTTAGGTAAAAAATAAAGCTCGTACGATATTCAAGAAACAGCTGTTTTTAGTACTCTAGAAATGTGAGAATGTAGATATTGCTGCAAAGCCACATGTAAAACCTAATGAACAAAATCGACCAGAAGATAAACAAAGAATCCAGAAAATAACTATAGCACACACACCAATCATAGTAAATATAGACAGGAGACGCAAATATAGCTAATGCAGCAGTCTAGAATAAAGCAACGAATGACAAAGCAAACAATTGTTGACATAACTTCTTAGTGGCAGTAGCCAGTGTTTTATGGAAAGCAGAATCATAGTGTCAATCACAGAGGTGATAAAATCAAACTGTACTGGAAACCATAGGAAACATTTTAAATATACAAAAGCAGTAAAAATTATTAACAAGGTGCAGTGACTGATTCGCTCAAGAAAAACAACAATAACTAGGGGTCCCATAGTAAAGAAGATAAACTGTTAAAGACAGTAAATGTGAGAAGCAGGTTTAAAGATATCAGCTAAGTCATGGATCTTGCTAACTAAACAGTGCTTACGATACAGCACAACTATGCCAGTGCTTCCATAAACAACTTAATTGCTAGGAAAATTATGAACCAAACAGGCAAACCAACTAGAGTATTAGATGAACATAACAGAACACTAAGCTAGTTTGATATATCGTACACATATCACTAACAAATATTTTCAGAAATTACCCTGGAGCAAGATTTAATAAGTCCTTGGCGAAATCTATGCTCAATCTTCAACCCAGTTTTTGCCACCTTTGACCTGGAGCCTATCTCTGAACTTCTAAAAATTTGTATTCTCTTAATGGTCTGACAGTGACTGAGAAGGATTTTTTTGAAGTTCTCTCTGATCAAGCATTGATTGAGGATTATCTCTAATGTGATAGAGGATTATTTTGGAGTCCACCTTTAAAAGTTATCTTTCCGGTGGAGATCAAGGAGCATTTGCATATTCTTTTTGGTCAACTCGCGCCCATCTCTATTATTCTATATCTGGTTGTCGAGTTGTGACGATAATTATTTTGGTTTTGTGATAAGGACATCACATCGCTTAGAGAACGATTCGATCGAGTCTATTCCAGATCCAGAAAGCAGCGTACTGCAGTCTTTTGATTTTAGTCTTGGTTTTACTCTAGTTTTATTTTAGACTTATTTTATGCTAATTAGCTGCTGCAGCAGGTGTTTTTTTTATGTGGGCATTTAATATCACATCGATTATTTCCTAAAAGTACTTTCTTGTAAAGCCTATAAAAGACCTCCTAGACTTCTCTTTTAGATCATTGAATGATTAAAAACTTTCACAAAATTCATGTTAAATTCCTGAGTTTGTTTGTTTGGCTCTTGAGTTTTAGGAGAGAAGCCTGTGCAAGGGGTGGAAACCCGAAATTCTATCTTGTTTTCCAATTTCATATTTTAAAACCCTAAATTTGATTTGAAAATGATTGCTATCCAAGATGTTTTACATCAATTTAATATCAGAGCCTTGGTCTCAATCCCCTTCAAATTTTTCCCTTTTCCAAATTTCTCTTCCCCTTCTCCAAAAAACCCAAGATCTAAATCCCTAGATCCATTCCAAAAAAATACATCGTTGCCAAAAATCCCACAAATTCCTCTCGAAATTCACAAAAAAAATCCCAATTTACACAATTCATTCACCCCTCCCCTTCAGATCCAAAAATTTCCCCTCCCGCCGCCGCTGCAACTCCGCCATCACCCTCTCCCGCCATTGTCCCTCCTACAATCGCCACTCATCTTCACCATCTCCACCCCAATACTCCGCTGTTGATGTCTCCATCTCCAAGTAACCTCACGTCTCCAACAACAACACCATCTCCAGGAGCTCGTCGACAACACTTCCATCACCGCCTTCTTCTCTGATGGAGATCGCCCTCAACTCCGACGAGATCCCATCACAGATCGACAACACCATCTCCATGATCAGATTGACAACGCCTCATCATCCGCACCAGATCACCACCACCATCACCTCGGCCGCTGCCACCTCCGATCAACAGCAACATCATCACCATCTTCCATCTCCTCTCCGGTCATCTCCACCTCACAAATCCAGCCATTTCGCTGCTGATCAAGCCAACTCCGGCCGAATTCGATCAGGTCTGGAGCTGTTTAAGTCGAATTTGTCCTCCGACCTCCGACATAGCCCAGGTCTCGCTGGAACACCAACGTTGCCAGATTTCCAGCGACGCCACCAATCGAGCTAAAATTCCACCGCAGCTGTTGCCGAACCCTAGCAGAGATTAAGGGAGGGAGAAGGCGATCGGGCAAGTGGTGAAGCAGGTGACTCAGATCAGCTAAACATATTTCAGGTTTAAGTAGTTGGATCGAGTCAGGTCGGATCCAAACCGCCTGACCCGTCAGAACCCGAGCCTGTGACCCAGTTGAACAAGTCAACACTCTGCTGACGCTAGCGCTGATGTCATCGCCGAGTCACCTTAGTGAGTCGACTCAGCCCAGTGAGTGTTCTAACTTAGTTCAGAAGCAACTCAGCATTTCGGCTCGTTTCAAGCCCAAATCGAGCCATTTTCGAAGCAGCATATTCGTGACGACCTGTACTACGCACCACAGCAGTCACACGCAGGTTTGAGCTTCGATCGCCTCCTAGGTAATCTTTGAAGATTCTGTTCAATTATTTCTACCAATTAATTAAGATACCTAATTCTTTCAGTTTGTCGCAAGGTACAATCTATTGACTGTTTTTCACTAAATAGTGAGTTGTGTGATTCTGACCTTGAGTGGCAACCTGATTTGATATTAATTGCGCAACTAAATTAACTTGAGTCAATGGTCTCTTTGATTGTGTTAGCACGTGTTATTTATCACTGTCTCAACGTTATATTTTCTTAATCACGTATTAATCTTAAAATTTGTATTATTTGTCATATATCTAATCTCTGATTCCTCCTACATAGCATACATTGCACTTTAGAATAGTTTGCATTTAGAGTTAGCTAGGAACTAGCATGCCCACTAGAAGTGGTAAAAAATTTCTATAGGAGAAACGTCTGCATTAATGGACCCTAATCTTTAGGATACACTTAAATACTCATTGCTGGGATGGACAGGATGCACCAACAACTGCTAGAGTTTAGAGACCAGGCTAATACCAGTTATAGAGATTTAGTCACAGGACAAGAAAGGCTAAAAACCAATCGAAAGAGGACCGTGGAAGAGGACAAGTCTCATAATGACAATAGGTCACCCAGGCGTGAGCAAGCTCAACCCAACAATACAGCTGACACTGATGCCCAATATATCAAAAGCGTAAAAATTGATGCTCCTTCCTTCGACAGACGCTTGAATCCTTAGGATTTTATAGACTAACAGTTGGCTATAGACTACTGCTTTTGTTGGCATGACATGTCCGAGACTAGGAAAATTTTGTTTGCCATGACGAAACTAACGGAACAAGCCGGACAGTATTGGGAAAACCTTGAAGGATTTATGAGATATAGAAGAGAAAATCCAATGAAGACTTGAAAGTGCGTGAAAGAGAAGCTTCGATTAAAGTACGTTCCACCGTCTTTCAGTCAGTAATTACTGAATAAGTGGAATAGGCTGACTCAAGAAAACAAATCAGCCACCGAATACATTGCTAAGTTTAATGAATATCTGAATCGGTGCGATGCAGTCGAGTTTGAGTCTTTCGAACAAACCCTATCTAGGTTTAACTTAGGTCTTAGGGATGATTACCGCCGAGAGTTCATTGCTCTCACGACTCTAAAACAGGCATATCAGCTAATCACCCATTTAGATGATTCCAGAGGATCTTACTTCCACCGAATTGATGTTAGGGATAGCTCTAAGACCACAACTGCTAGCAAGCCTAGTTTTAGCTGATCCTTTCCTACCCCGAGCAAACATGCCTCCAGTTCTTCTAGTGTCAAACTAGCGAGTTCTTCTAATGCAAAACCAATCACCTCCGAGAGAACAGTCAGTGAACCAGCGAAGGTTAACACGTGGACTCAATGCTATAGATATTAAAGGTATGGACACCTTGCCAGTCAGTGTCCGAGTCAAACCAAGCCCTGTTGGTGGAAGTTCCTATCGAAGACGTAGAAGAAAAGAATGATGTCGAAGTGGTTGTGCACATGGGCGGACCCAATGGTGGGCTGGGCCGGCTGTAGCCCGGCCCTTTTTTTCGCATATTGTGTTAAACTCATTTTTATTTTTGTTCTTTCTCATATATTGTGTTAGAACCTCTTCTATTTTGGTTTTCTTTTAGCAAATTTATTCCTAATTCAACTCTTGATTTAGTGGAGAATACTGTTTTATTCTTTTAGCAAATTCATATAATTTATAAGTATATGTTGTAAAAAATTGCAGTTCATCCCAAAAGTTGTTCCTGATTCCGCCTCTGGTTGTGCACCAAAAAGATGACTCGGATGCCTCTATCGAAGAGTATGAATTCAATGGCTGCATTAGAACTGTGAGAGTGAAGAACCTAACTCGTAGTGTAGACCGAGCCCAATTAGGAGTAGTTAAGTGCACATTGGCCCAACTTGAGCAACTCAATGACTGGAGAAGAACAGTCATATTTCAAACCTACATAAAAATTAGTAACAAAAACTGCAAGATGATAGTGTATACTGGCAGTTGCATCAATGCCGTTGCGTCGAAATCAATCACCACCTTAGGGATGACAGTGAAGCATCCAAATCCCTATAAGGTTACATGAATCGACGCTACATCCATAGATGTTCAGGAGAGATGTCAAGTTCCCATCCATTTTGTCACGTACACAGATAATGTGTGATGTGACATACTTTCTATAGATGTTGGTCATATTATTTTGGGATGACCATAGTTGTTCGATTTAGATGTGACCATATATGGACGTACCAACCAATATTCGTTCGTCCATAACGGCAAAAAGATGAAGCTAATACCAAATCAACCGAAACCACTAACTCATGAAAAAGGTTTGACAAAGGAAAAAAGAAAAGTAGATGCTCTTTCTCTTGAAAAGAAGAGGGATAAGGGAAAAGATAAGATGGTAATGAACCTGATTAGCCACGATCAAATTGAAAGGAGCTTGAATGACGGTTCAACTTGTTATACACTTGTGACTTGAGAAGCTGAGCCAAAGATCGAAGTACAGATCCCAAGGCACATTAAACCAATCTTGGAAGAGTTTTTTGAAATCCTTCCAAAAGATCTGTCAGGTAAGCTGCCTCCAATGCGAGACATTCAACATGCTATTGACTTAGTCCAGGAGCAAGTTTGCCAAACCTGCCCCACTATAGAATAACCCTGCCGAGCATGCAGAGTTGCAACGATAGGTAGAAGAATTATTTGACAAGGGGTTCATCAAAGAAATTTGAGCCCGTGTGCAGTTCATGCACTTTTGGCACCAAAGAAAGATGACACATGGCGTAGGTGTGTAGATAACCGCGCGATCAATAAAATCACCGTCAAGTATCGTTTTCTCATTTCCTATCTTGATGATATGCTGGATTTGATGTCAGGTGGCACAATCTTTTTCAAAATTGATCTTAAGAGTAGATACAATCAAATTAGAATCCGGCCAAAGGATGAATGGAAACATGCCTTTAGAACTAAAGATGGATTGCATAAATGGTTAGTTATGCTATTTGGCCTGCTCAATGCTCATAGCACCTTCATGAGAGTGATGACTCAATTGTTTCGACCATTTATTGGTAATTCGTAGTGATATATTTTGATGATATACTGATTTACCGCCAAACTCAGGAGCAACACATAGGTCATCTGAGGCAAGTCCTTCGCACACTTCTAACTGAGAAGTTTTATGCGAACCCAAAAAAGTGTGCTTCCTGTGCAGATAGGGTTATCTTCTTAGGATTTGTAATTTCATCCGAGAGAGCTTCTGCAAGCTATCGACGAGTGGCCACAACCCCGAACGATTTGAGAAGTCAAGAGTTTTCACGGGTTAACCACTTTCTATTGTCGGTTCATAAAAAACTTCAGCGATGTGGCACCAATAACCGACTGTTTGAAGAGCAAGAAATTCCAATGGACTCATGTCGCCACCAAAGCTGTTACGAAAATTAAGAGGATGATGACTGAAGGCCTTGTTATGCGTCTCCTTGATTTTTCAAAGGCATTTGAAGTAACATGTGACGCGTTAGGGCTAGCGATAGGTGGTGTATTGAGTCAGGAGAATCATCCCTTTACTTATTTTAGCGAGAAATTAAATGTCGCTCGCTCGTGATACTCTACGTATGATAAGAAATTTTACGCGATTGTGCAAGCTTTGTGTTACTGGAAACATTATCTATTGTCGCAGGAGTTTGTATTGTATTCAGATTATGAAGCGCTGAAGTACCTCAACTCTCAGAAGAGACTAAATGTGAGGCACAGTAAATGAGTGAAATTTCTCCAGGATTACACATTTGTCCTCAAACACAAGGCAGGAGTTGAGAACAAGGTCGCTGATGCACTCAGCCAGCGAGTAATGATTTTGGTAGCTATGAGTGCAGAAGTGACTGGGTTCGAGAGGTTGAAAAAGGAATATAAATCCTACCCTGACTTTGGAGAAATATATGTCACGTTACGAGACAGTTCTGTTCAAGAGAGAGCTTTCTGTTACAAGATGGATATCTATTTAGGTTCCGTAAGCTATGTATTCCCTATAAGTCTGGTAGGGATTTTTTGACTTGTGAAATGCATGCTGAAGGTCTAGCTGGACACTTCGGCCAGAACAAGATGATTGAGATTGTTGAGCACAGCTTCTACTAGCGGAGCTTGAAAAGAGATGTCGTCAAGATTGTTGGCCAATGCCGCATGTGTCAACTAGCCAAACAACAAAAAACAAATTGTCTTGCCTTACACTCATCTCCCTATACTTAGTTGCCGCCCCTGACAGGACGTGGGCTTAGATTTTATACTAAGATTGTCAAAAACGCAGAAAAGGCATGAACTCTATCCTAGTAGTGGTTGATAGATTCTCCAAAATAGCTCACTTCATTTCGTGTTCTAAAACTTTAGATGTGTCGCGGGTAGCTGTCATTTTCTTTGACCATGTCGTCAAATTGCATGGGTTGCCCAAAACCAATGTCAGATATGGACATCAAGTTTGTTAGCTATTTGTGCACACATTGTGGCACAAGATGAGAATCAAACTGATATTTTCTACAGCCTTTCATCTACAAATTGATGGGCAGACTGAGATTGTCAAAAGAATCCTAGAAAATCTCCTTAGTTGTCTTGTTAGGAAAAATTTGAAAACTTGAGATCTAATTTCTCCTATGACCGAATTTGCATAAATGGTTCTGTTAATAAGACCACAGGTCTTAGTCCATTTGAGGTAGTAACTGGCTTTAAACCTAGGCAACCAATTGATTTAGTTTTCATGGCTCATCATCATTCTAGGGTATCAGGCTCTGCATCAACATTTGCATCTCATATACGTGCATTACATGAGGAGATCAAAGAAGATAAAAAAATAATGCTGATTATAAAGCATCTGGTGATCTACATCGTAGATTAAGGACATTTAATGTTGGATATTATATGATGGTCCGCCTGAGACCCAAGCGGTTTCCCCCGAGAACCGTGAAGAAATTATATGCGCGAAGCACAGGACCATTCTGAATCCTCAAGAAGATCAATTCAAATACTTATGTGGTGAATCTCCCACCAAACTTTGGCATTAGTTGCGCTTTTAATGTTGAGAATCTGGTTACATATAGAGGTATTTTTTATGCCCCTTCTGATCTGTTCGTGGATAAGCCTATCTATGAGCTTTTTCCTGAGAGCTCCCATTACCTTCACTTCCTCCAAAATTACCCTATGCAGCAGAAATTATAGATTTTATCCTGAATGATCAGATTGTCTATGCTATAGATGAAGGAACACAACGCTATCTCATTAAGTGAAAAAAGACTTGATTCAGAAAATTAAATTATTAAGGACGTTCGACAGCTTGACCCCGACTTACTAGAGCATTACCCCAGGCAGCAGCAGCTTTCGATGACACGCTCGTTAAGGTCGAGTTCTTCTCACCTCGGAGAAATTGATGAGGACATCACACTGCTTAGAGGATGATTCAATCGAGTCTATTTCAGATCTAGAAAGCGGCATACTACAGTCTTTTGGTTTAGTCTTGATTTTAGTCTAATTTTATTTTAGAGTTATTTTATGTTAATTAGCTATCATAGTAGGTATTTTTGTGTGGGCATTTTAGTACAACATAAGTTGTTTTCTAGAGGTACTTTCTTGTAAAACCTATGAAAGACCCCCTAGACTTCTCTTTTAGATCATTGAATGATTGAAAAGTTTCATAAATTTTTTGTTAATTTTCTGAATTTGTTTAGCTGTTAAGTTTTGGGTGAGAAGCCCGTACAAAGGGTAAAAACCCGAAATTATATCTTGTTTCCCATTTTCAAATTTTAAATCCTTAGATTTGATATGAAGGTGACGATCCAAGCTGTTTTACATCATTTTTTCTCATGTGCCGAGTAATAACTAACTTTTCTTTTTCTTATGAAGATTGAGGAGCTCTCGCAGAATTGGTTTTTCTTTCCTGATTAAGGATTATTCCAAATGGTGTTCTCTTTCTTTACAAAAAAAAGGCGAGCGGCCTAGTGCCTAATCACCTAGGTTGAAACATCTTTTCAAGCAAACGATGACCCATTTACGATGACTGTCGTGGTTGTTGAAGTCTGCCCCCACTTAGTATATGTGGGTAAGGACAAGATAGATGTCTTAATTCTTCGTCTCTCCCCCCGAGCGGACGCACATGCAGTGGATAGACACAGATAGCGGAGAATGGGAGGCTGTGAGGGGGCATCGGAGGCCCCTAGCGATAGCGAGAGGTGGCAATGAACCCTGTCGGTCATTGGTAAGTGTTTTTCCTCTTTTTTTTATTTCCCTCTAGAACGGCCTAGGTGCCACAACCGACTAGGCTGGCACCAAGACTGGCTTTTAAACTATTGCTGAATATTTTCTCAATTTTCTCTCAATTCGCTTCCTTTCTTGCTAGAATTCTCTTCATACAATGGATCAAAGACCTCATTTGGCATTCTTTATAGATCAAAGATTGTGTTATTATTTATTACTCTTTATTGGCTGAGATGCAACTCTGATGTTCTTTATTCATTAAGTATTCTCTAATGGTTGGGATGTGACTGTTTTATATTTAATATTCTCTTTCTGGAAGAGATTTCTTTAGATGGCCGAGCAGCGGCCATCTTTGAGATTCTCTGTGGCATTCTCTTATTAGTCTGATACTAACTGAGGAGTACTTTCAACATTCATTAGTTGATTGGAACGTGATCGTGTTTGGTGTTGTCCACAGTAGCATTATCTTTCCAATTTGTTGGTGGTCAAGACTATATTTGGTTTTCCCAAATTACTTTTTCTCTAACTGGTGAGGAGCTACTATTTTTGGAACTACCTCTGGCTTTCTCTAATCGATCAAGCAACAAATCATCCTAGTATTTTCTGACATTGTCTTTGGTATTCTTGATCTAGCAACAACCGTGTCTAGCATTCTATAGGTCGAATGAACACCATTCTGATCGAGTGTTTTTTTTGGCTTTCTATATTGGTCAATTTAGCGACCATGTCTAGTATTCTTAATAGCGAATGGATAAAACACTCTAAAGCTACTTTCTCCGTACAACCACTTCTTGCTCAAACTCGAAGGGGGACACAAATGATGATACTAATATTTGTATAAACATATATAACATGCTCGATGGTGATATCTAGCCATTCGAGCATATAGAATTAAACATTCTAGACCTTTTTGTGTAACAAAGCTGGGGGGATGGGATCTATCTAACCACCTCTCAGGTATCTCTCTTACCTTATAGATAGGGGTCTAAATTTTCATCAGAGGTAACTTCTTCTCGTTATCTCCTTCCAATTGTTTCACTTTCTTTCTCTCAAACTACTGCTGACTTAAGCATCGGATGGGGTTCGCAGAAAATAGTCCCTCGGTCACCTTTGTTCATAGTTGAACATTATCAACATCGACTCAATCAAGCTCCAAATCTCATTCAACGGATTAGATCCTCAATCACCCATTTAAGGAGACTCAACAGAATATGTTTGACCTGGTCCACTTCGTCGAACCAGATATCACTTGGAAAAATTCTAACTAAACGGATCCAGTTTGAGTCTATCCATAATAATTTATCCCAATATGAAAATGACTCATAAGCAACTATAACTCCCTTTACACCTCAATTTCCAACTAGGGAGAAAAGGTACTAGACAAATAACACATACTTTGATGTGAGATGGGAGGAATTTTAGGTTAGCGTGGGGATTTTGGTGAAATTGGGGAAGAACAGAAAAGGATATGATCATAATCACCACCCGGATTTTGGCTTCACCACCTAATTTAATTCAATTCATGAGATTAAACTAAAACGCAAAGTTTCAAATATAAACAAAATTTTAATCCAATCATTATTACTTTCAAAATTCATAACTGACTATATATAACCTTACAATATGTGCACCATACATGCAATTATTGAAAAATTCAAATCTAACCAATATTAATTTAAATGAATCATAAATCTCGATCAAATCTACTCAAATCTAAATTTAAATAAAATCTTTAATCCTACTAAATATGAGTCGTTAAATTCCCACATCATTCTCCCTGACTTGAAAACATTCATCTTTGGTGAATGTAGTGGTAAGTAGCAAGACAAGCACAATTGGTTGAACCGAACCACATCACGAATCCTCAATCAGGCCAAGGTGGTGATTAGGGAATCAAAACTGATGTATGATATCTGAATCACGATGGAGGCAGAACTGGTCTTCATGACAGATCGACTATAGTCGACGGGAGCTCGAGCAAGACACATGCAGTATGCCGAGGCAAATCATCTCTGATGAAAGTTGTATTAATACCAGTATCCCATGGGATATCAAACTTGTAAGTAATAAAAGCACTCATCTTCAGAACCCTATAGGAACAAGCGTGCAACTTCCTCATAGTCTCATGATGATTCGTAACAATCAGCTTATTATCAACTGTAAATTCTTACAAAATACTATATGAATATGCAACAAATTTGTAGTTTTATTGTAAATTACTATCAGCCTAGTGATATCATCATTATGTGCCATGCAAATGCAATGCAGTAAGACTCTAAGCATACCTCTTAAAGATGGGAAAAGTATATATCTTAGATGCATAGGAGGGCACACATCTAACCCCGCTAATGGAGCTATACTGGACTCAGACACAAACTCCAAACAACCAGTAAAAGAAAAAGCACTAGAACCCTCTTGTTGAATCATAGCAAGAAATTCTGATGACTCACTAGAAGGTGAATCGATAGAAACGACCATAAAGCCATAATCAACACGAAGGGCTCAGATGGCCCACTAGATGTAACTATGCTAAAATCAACTATCTCATGCTTAATCTCATCCTCTATCAAAGGTGTGACAAATAAATACCTAAAGATCTGACTAGAAATACTAAACTCCACTAATTCAGACGCAGAATCACTAGTATCATGAGCATGGGCATCAACATCTAAGGGTGTACCAGACTCGACTATCGCATGCACTACTTCACTAGTATCATCATAAGAAGCATGACCCTCATTAATAATCAGTGTGTCAGAACCAACTGATATATCTTCAATTATACTAGTAGTTTTAAAAGAAACGTGGACATCCTCAACAACCTTCAAGTCATCAACATCATCACTAGATACAACACTAACATGTCGAGTCTTCTAAGGGCACTGATAATCATAGTCTCCATATCCCTCACACTTAGAATACTGAGCCTTGACAATAACTAATATTTTGAAAGTCCAACATATTTTAAAGACATCAAAAGCCTCTTCAATAGTGTCCAAATTATAAGAGCCAGTGATCATAACACGCCTTATTTTGAACCTTAAACCCCAAATAAACCTAGTTACAATATAAAGACAGTGCTATCTTACGTTACAACAAAGGGTTAAATCCTCAAATTTGGCTATGTAATATTAAACTAATATATCACCCTGACGGAAGTTATGTAGCTGGTCTAAGAAACGACTCTTATAATATTCGAGAATGTACTTTCCTCAAGCTTTTCTTTCATTTCTTCCCAAGACTCTATGACAATCCTACGTCTAATGCAATTCTCTTTCTACCGAGGTCCAGTAACTATTAGCTGACCTTACGAGTTTTCTCCTAGCAAATAGGAGTCTAGCCGCGTCGGGAAACATATACCAATCAAAGTAGCACTGTAAATCGACTAGCCAATCATTGAAAACGCTAGGATCACAGTAACCATCAAATGAAACGAGCTCGAAAATCCCATTGTTATGTTTTTTCTAAACTAAGTCGACTCGGTCAGCTTGGTACGGCTTGGGCTCGCTCAGGTCGGCTTGGGCAGCTCGGGCTGGATCAAGCGGACTCGTTTGGTCCCAAAAGGGAAATGGGTCTGGAACTTAACCCGTTGAGAACAATATGGGTTTAGGGTTGATTTCAAACGCGAACCCAATAAATCTTTCTCCTCTTCGATGGTTAGGATGCAGCGAGGACGAAAGCCGCCGACGAGGAACAGACGCCGGCGAAAATCTCCGGCGAAGTGGCGTTGCGACGACGATGATGAAGATGATGATGAGGGTATGTCGCGGCGGTTGTCAACATGTCGGATAAAGACGTGGCAAGGATGTCGGATGGGGACCTCGTTGGCGAGATCTGGTGTAGCTCTCATCGGTAAGGACTTGGGTGACTGCAGATGGCGATGTGACACGAAGGCGAGGAGGCGGCACGGTCATCGGAGGAGATTGGAGGATGAGGCGGCGTGGTTGCCAACGATTGAGATCTCTTCGATGAGAGGGTCGGCAGGGGTTGTCGACGAGATCTCTTCGGCGAGATCTAGCTGGAGGTGAGGTCGACATAATGGTGAAGACGACGACAAAGGTAAGGATCTGCTGCGTTCGATGAGGAAGATGAAGATTAAAGAGGTGGACGTTAGCGGGAGGCTTGGGAGAAGTTTGGCGGCGTTAAAGTTGTCAACGGTCGAGACGACGGAGGCGGTGGAGGCCTGATGATGTTGGCGGCGTCGGTGGAAGGTAGCGAAGTCAGAGGAGATGTCGACGAAGGGGAGACGAAGGGCAGGAGATGAAGGATAACAGAATTTCTTTTGATTTTGATTTTTTTCTTTTTTTTAAATCTGATCTAGGGTTTCAGATTTTTAAAAAAAAAAACTAAACTTGAAGAAGAAGTAGAAGATGGAGGAGAGCAGCTATAGGGTTTTGTGAAACTTTGTGGATTTTTTTGAAGTGGATTTGTGGAAGGAAAATAGCAAGAATTTAGCTCTGATACCAAAATTAATGTGGACCGGGAGGAATTTAGGGTCGTGGTGGGGATTTTGGTGGAATTTGAGAAGAACAGGGATTTGGGAAAAGGATATGATCACGGATCGCAACCCAGATCTTGACTTTACCGCCTGATTCGATTCAATCTATGAGATTAAACCAAAACAATATAAAGTTTCACATAAAAACAATTTTTTAATCCAATCATTATTACTTTCAAAATTCAATACCTGGATATACATAGCCTACAATACGTGCACCATACGTGCAATTATTGAAAAATTCGAATCTAACCAAATCTAATTCAAACTAATCCTAAATGTTGACCAAATTTACTCAAATCTAAATTTAAATAAAATATTCAATCCTACTAAATCTGAGCCGTTCGATTCCCCATCATGCTCTCTCCCTTGATGCTACTGATGGTTTTCTCTCTGCCCTTCTGCTTTGCCTCTTCGACAGTTCATGGTCCAGAGCCAACTGATTAAATGTAAGAGAAGTCCCATTTTCAGCTTGTTTGATCATTCCAGAAAAAAATTGATCTGAAGCAGCGGAACAGACCAGTTTTTATTAACTTTGGACCTTGTCATAAAGCGAAGCAACATGTGTTTCCTTTGAAGTCAATTTGGCCTGCTACGTGCATATGTATGTAATTCTCAGTATTAGCTACAACATAGCCAACTGCCTGAACGTCTCACATATCAAGTACCTGATCTCTTTTGGTATATGCTTATGATCAGTAGGACCATCTAAGGGCCTGTTTTGTCGTAACTGGCCGTAATTCGTAGCTCGTAATTGGTAAAGTCTTTTACAGTTGTAAATGAGTTACATGCATGTAAGCTTTATGGTGTTTGGTTGGTAATATAAAGTTGTAAGTGAAAAAGTGTATTGTATTTTACGGTGTTTGGTTGTCGTAATGTCTAAGTCGTAAGTGAAAAGTTGACCACAAAATTAACTATTTGGTGATTTAAAAAGTTTTAATATTGCAAATAAATATTAAAAATGCTAAATATAAAAAAAATAATATTAACATAAAAAAATAATACAAATTTGCATGACCACAAAATTAACTGTAACTGGACTGTAAGTGAGTGGTAATTGGGTTGCAAGTGAGTAATAATTGGGTTGTGTAAGTCTTTTACGAATTACGGTCCAAACAAACGCCGTAGTTGTAACTGGATTGTAAGTCATTACGAATTACAGACTTACGCGAAACAAACGGCCCCTAAGAGAAATTGAATGAAGCTTCATCAAATCTACTTCATGCTGATAGAGACACATGGCCAGGGCCCACAATACTGGCATAATAGAAAATGCAGAAACTTTGCTCATACCATACTAGCTTGTAATAGCGCATGTGCACACACACACACACACAACAACAACAACAACAACAACAACAACAACAAAATGAGAAGCTTGGTAAGAATAAGACAGCAAAAAAACTGAGAAGCTTAGTAAGAATATGACAAGACAAGAAAGATAAAAATAAAAATTCTGCTAACAGAAAATATTACTGCAAATGATGTACAAGACATCAAAAGCTCAAGAAGAAAGTTGTACCTCATCATCATATAATATGTTTGTTATCCAACCTTCTTCTTTAAGTCTTTCAACTTGGTAAACCCTGTATTGATAAAGTTCTCAATTGCTTCTCTCTCCTTTCCTGAAACAAAGAAATTAAAGTTTCCAAACACCTTTCTGTTAAAGTTAATTAGACTATAAACAAGTCTTGTTACTGAACAGGTCAAATAAATGTACCTCGAGTTGCAGAAACTATATCTAGCCAATTTCCATAAATGTTATCAAGTAATGAAGTAAGCATCTCACGAACTTCTTTAGACATGCTTTTCCGTGCAAGCTGGTCTCCAGCACTTTTATATTTACCAAGGCGCTGAATTTGTGGTTCGACTCCCACTTTTTCAAGGACACCTGAAAAGAAAACAGTGTGCAATTCCAATCATTATATGATTAAAAAAATGGGAGGGGAACCTTGACACTAATGTTGATTATATTAAATTTAATCCACAGATAAGAATGAGATCATAGAACAAATCATTCCCTTGCTAAGTATGATACTGTGGGATGCCTAAACTGGAAGTCCATTCAGTTAACCTTGGATCTCGTACAGAATTTGGACTCAAATCTTTTCGTACAAGCTAAACAGGAAGCTTAAAGCCTTAGATTGAAATCTACTACATTAATACCTAAAAGCCACTTTGTATTGCAAATTGTTGCTTGTCAGGTGTTACAACTCCAAAGGCACCCATAGATAATATATAGGTGCCAAGAGGTCTTTCAAGTTTCAACACACTTCCAATGTTCTACATACTTCTAATAACCATAAAAATATCTATCCGAGATATTTTTTCAATAAGTCTTCTAGCACATTTCTAGAATCTATCTTGACCCTTCTAGACTTAGATATTTTAGACTCTCTAGATTTTTTTTTCTACACAAATATCTCATGCTAGAAACTTCTACACATTTCACCCCCCTTGCAAACTTTAGGTTTATTTTTCAACATCCGCCCTTAAACTTAATTTTTCTGCGTCAATCATCCCAATCAAAGTATTCAACTAGTTGAAGCTTTCGTGTGGTTTGGTGAAAACATCAGCAACACAGATGAGCTCGATCTTCCTTGCTCTTTGTATGCTCCTAAATGAAATGGAAATCAGTGTTGATGTGTTTGCTCCTCTCAAAAAAGTCATGATACTTTGGCAAAGTAATTACGGATCTGGTACTCCTCTTACTTTCCTTTTCCAATTAACTCCGCTGAATTTTCTTCCTTCCAATGTAGAAATTGGCGGCCATTCACTATTCTTCCCGAAATATCTTTATTTCTTCATGCATGACTTTTGTTAAATCAGTTAAAGAAACTAAATGCTGTATTTATTTGATGAGGGCAGTGCCCGTACACACAAATACTAGAAAAATGCATGTGTCATGCACGTGTAGTCTTTTTTTAACTTAAGCAATCCCTAATTTGAAAGATTTATTTAATATTTTTATTTGACCTATTTATTTAGAAAAAATTAATATTCATCTATTAAACATAAGATGTAACTATTTTAATAAACAAATAGAAAACAACTAATTATGCATGAAGAAAATAAAATTTAATGAGAAATAAAGAAAAGAAGAAAAAGATTTAGTAAATTTAAAACAAAGTAAATAAAATAAAATAAAATGAAGTAGAGTAATATCTCAAAAGAAACAAGAAAATATAAAAAAAATGAAAATAAGAAACTTTCAAATAAAAAGGAAAACAATGAAACCAGAAAAAGAGAATTGAAAAAGAAAAGGAAAAAAAAACCTAGAAGGAAAAAACAAAGAAAGAAATAAAAATATGTGGAGTATAATTGGAAAAAAGTCAAGAAAACATGTGGATAAAAACAAAAAAGAAAAACATTAAAAACAAAAAAAAACTGGAAGGAAACAAAAGACTGATTAAAAAGTAAATGAAAGAAACTTTAAAAAACAAATACCAAAAAAAAAAAGAAATAGACAAGAAAATAAAGTAAAAAAATAGGTGAGAGAAAGAAAAATAGAAATGCAAAAAAGTAAAAATAACTAAAAAGCGGAACAATATCATAAACAAGAAAAATGAAAGAAAAAGAAAATATTTTTTTTAAAAAGTTGAAAAGAAAAAGAAAAGAAAGAGTCCAGAAAATTTGAAAAAAAGAGTAAGGGAAAAAAAAAGAAGTAAGACTATTAAAAAAAAAGTAAAAGTAAATAAAAATACAAAAAATATAAATTAAAGAAAGAAGAATTAGAAAATAAATAAAGAATAAAGAGAAGAAAATAAGGAATCAATTAAAACACAAAAAATTGAAAAAAGAAAAGAATCAAATGAAAAGTTGAACATATTCAAAAACTTTGAAAATAAACAAAATCTGAAAGGAAAAAAGGAACCCAAACGAACATAAAAATAAAATATGGAAAATAAAAATTCGGAAAGAAAGAAAAGAAAGAATAAAAAAGCTGAATAGAATCCAAAAAGAAAAGAAGAAAACTTGGGGAAAAAATGAAAGAAAGAATTGTGAAACAAAACGAAAGAAGAAAAGAAATTAAAAAATATCAAAAAGTAGGAAGGAAAATTTATGTAAACAAAGGAAACAAAACGACATAAATGATAAACCTACTAAAGAAAATAAAATACAATGAAAAATAAAAAGAGAAAAGCATGATAGCATAAAAAATAAGAAATATTAAAAAAGGAAAAGAAAGAATTTATTAAACGACACAAAGTCAGGAATAAAAAATTAAATAAAACTAAAAT
This sequence comes from Agave tequilana, assembly GCA_038442645.1. Taxonomy (NCBI): domain Eukaryota; kingdom Viridiplantae; phylum Streptophyta; class Magnoliopsida; order Asparagales; family Asparagaceae; genus Agave; species Agave tequilana. The sequence goes on along the minus strand of JAVJIF010005051.1, from coordinate 2,687 downwards.
ATAAAAAACTATTAAAAAAATCAAATAAGAAAATTAAAAATCTAGAAGAAAACTGAAAGGATAAGCACAATTTAGAGGGAAAAAAACACTTGAAAAATAAAAAAGAAATAATTAAAATGTAGAATAATATCTCAAAAAGAAAAAAAAGATTAAAAATGAAAAAAATTGCTAGAATAAAATAAAAACAAAAAGAGAGTCAAAAAGATGAAACTTCAAAAATCTCAACATAAACAAAAAATATATATAAAAAAATATGTAGAGTGAAATTGAAAAAAGTCAAGGAAAACTATGAAGAAAAATGATAAAGTAAAATGTAATAGAAAATAAAAAAGAAATCTAGTAGAAAACAAAAGACTAACAAAACCTAAATGAAAAAAACTTTGAGATGGAAATATTCTATAAAAAGAAAAGAACGAACATAAAAAATATAAGTAAAAAGTAGAAGTAAGAAAGAAAATAAAAAAATGTAACAAAGTAGAACAAAATCATAAAACAAGAAATAATGATAGAAAAGAAGAAAATGCTAAAAGCATTAAAAAGAGAGAAAAGAATCAAAGAAGAATTAGAAAAAAGAAAATATGTCCAGAAAATGTGAAAAGAAAGAATAAGATATAAGTAATTAGAAGAAACAAAAGAAAGTAGAAAAAGGTAGAAATAAATAAAAAGAAGAAAAATAATTGGAAATTAAAGATAGTAGAATTAGAAACAGAAATTAAAATGGAGAAAAATTAAGCAATTAAAAAATAAAAAACAAAAGATTTGAACAAGGATGTAAATGAAATAAAAAGTTGAACATATTCACAAACTATAAAGAATGAAAAAAATGTAAAAGAAAAAAATTGTGTGCCATTGTATTTCTCATATGAAAATCAAGAAAAATGCAATTAATAATTCGATCAGAGCTAGAATTCTCTAGATCATATGTTCAAGTCTTAAATTAGTACAATTTTTTTCGCTATTTGATACTGAGTTACGAGAGATTCAATATTCAAAACTGAGCTATGACGATTTTTGCCATGAAAAAAATTGGAACAAGAAAAAAAATAAAAAGTACAGTTACAGACTCCAAAATTAATTAAAGAATTTTTGTACCTTCTTGATAATAAGAAGATTAATTGACTTAGTCTTCGCTAATCTAATAAAAGAAATAGCTAATTAATATGATCTTTTAGCCCTGCACGATATATGATTCACAAATAATGCTCAAACACCATTACATATAACATGTTAGGAAATATCAAACATAAGCCAGATACAAAAACGACATGAGAATAACAAAGTAGGCAGGAACTACAATTAAGTATGAACTCTTAGAAATAATTAACCACCAAATAATATCTTAACTAAAAAATAATATTAGAAAAACGTAAAAAAATATTATTCACCTCTGAGGATTGCGCTTCTTGTCGATCATCTTCTCCGCTTTTGATGGCAGTCAACCAAAACTAGAGAAGATGATTGGTCATCCGATAGGCTTGTGGGGTTTTTAAAGAGAGAGTTCTGAGTCCAGGTGAAAGAGAAGAAAGAGATTTGTTTTGCTTTTTTCCTTTTTCTTTTCATTTTATTATTTTATTTACTTTTTTCTTCTTTCGTGTGGATGTAGAAGCTTTTTCTTGTTTTTTTTAAACAAAGGGACATGTTCTGTGATGTTTAGGTTTTAGAAAAGAATGAGAAAATAGTGTCTCCGTAATTTAAGAGTTCCAATTTAGGGAAAATAGAAACAAAAAGTTATTGAAAGGGAGAGTTTCCATAATATGAGAATTTTAATTATAGTAGGAAAGTAATTAAAATAAAATTTAATTATGAAAAAATAAAAAGATATGGAATATAGAGGAGGACAAAAGGGGAGATGAAAGGTGCACGTGTTTCTATTTATTTTTAAGAGCAGTTTTATGTGTGTGTAGGGTGAGGCTTTAATACTCTTATGACATAACTCAGTTATATTCACCTATAAAAATACATATTTTGCAATAAAATTAGTCGATCCATCCGTTAATCTTGATCTTCATATTTTGAAAACTCCATAAACAAAATACAATGCATTTTGAAGGTTATTTACCAATGCTTTAAGTAGTGAAAAAATGAATGGTTTTTGATAAATAGAAATCATTCATTTTATAATCACTTGATGCATTAGCAATTGGTCTTCAAACCATATAATTTTTTGTCCATAAACTTTTTAAAATATTTAGATCAAGATGAACTGAATGGATCATTTATTCATTTTGTGCATTATACACTTTTATAAGTGTAGCTTAGTTATGTCATAGGAGTATTAAAGCCTCTTCCATGTGTGGTGTGCGCGCGCGTATGTGTGTCTGTAAGGAAATGACCTTTTAGGGTCGGTTCTTAAATTAAGAGCTGTAGGAACTTTATGGTGGGACACCCTATGAACGATCCACTCTGTTCATGTTGATCTACACATTTTAGATACTCCATGAATGAAATATCAAGTGATTGTGGTAACCTTTTACCCATGCAACAAGTTGTTCCAAAATAAATTATTTCAGTAGTAAAATTTGATTTCATTTGATGCATGAATAAAAAGTCCCCAGATCACTTGATTTTTTATTCTTTAACTATTTAAAGTGTGTAAATCAATATGAATGGAGCGGATCGTCCATAGAATATCCCACCGAAAAGTTCCTACAACCCTTAGTTTAAGAACGGACCCTAAATGATCATTT